>BQNB010071116.1:0-28927 GCA_026074375.1 Tanacetum coccineum | reverse complement strand
AAACAAATGTTATGCACGCTAATTTGGGTTAAGATAATGCATAATCCACGATATGACACATACAAAGAAAGCATTTAAAAACGGATATTCATCGCCTTTGCTACTTCTAATAAATTACATTTAATATGTTGGTAGGTAAGAAAAACTAATTTCAATAAGAAAAAAATGAAATTGATAAGCAGCATCTTAATCATTGAAAAAGTCAAAAAGTAGTTTTGACTCATACAAAGCATGTGGGTAGGATGATTGCGAAATGGTAAATATAAAATTGGCCCATCTCTTTCAACAAACTAGAGCCATGCTTTTTAATAATTGTTTTTGATAACAAAAATAAATAGTATATTACTCATCCATGATATATATAATTGTTCGTATTTTCGTACACTTTACGTATTATCCGACAATTTCAATTGAGTAAGACGTTCGAAATTATCCATAAGAATGTGGTAGACATAAATAAGAGAACACAAAATTTTCAGAATCATACATATCTCTATAATACAGATGACACATATGGACCTAGCTAACTGTGACAGATTTAGACAAAAATGTGAATATTAACATGAAAATATAAAATTTATAAAAACTCGCACGTAGAATGACTTTGATCATCCTTCGAGGTGAAACCAGTAAGGAAGAACATCCTTATGGATAATAAAATCGAATCACTTTTCTTTTTTTGGCTTGTTAATACGTCGAAGCTTTTGTGGCCCGTGTGGCTAGAATGGATCTCCGACCTTATAGTTGCTCGTAAAATTTCGTTCCCAATAGTAACTGTTTTTGTGTTTCTTTTTCAAGTTTTTTGTTAGTTATGAATAAGTTGTTCGAAAGAAAAATAGTGAGTTTGATCTTAGATGTTGAAGAATATCAGTTCCTACTGTCTACGTGTGGTCTAATAGACTTTGATTTATATATATAGACAACGGTTTAGTACTTCAAGATATAACAATAGGCAATAGTACTGTTTTTATTTGGTGTTCATAGAGTTACAGTTCATGTTTTTCAATAACGAGAACAATAGTAAACTTTTATTTGGACTTTAAATCCTGAAAACTGTATTAACTAGAAGTTGCAATACTCTTTCCATACTAAAACATGTTTATATAAAAGATGTAGTTATGTGAATTATATCATGTTTCTCATCATATATCATATGTTCGCCATTGATAACAGCTTGTTTATTCATATATTCCAAAAGGCATTGTTTTAAACGTACGTCCACAAAGCCAAAATAAAAACTATTTTTAAAGACCCTCTTTTTGCAGAAATTAATTTGCCATTCTGAACCTATACAATTTACAATTTACGGACTCCCATTCTTTAAGAATCATGCATCAATATAAAAATATACTATTATCGCGAATAATCACTATCTTTTTAGCTAGTGCCTTCCAGCAGCTCAAGTACATTACGATGCCTTAGACAAAAAACCCGCTTGTTTTCTTATCCCCGCTCCGTGGATCTGAGACTCATTGAAGCAATAAAATGGGGCCGTAGATAAGAATCAACACCCCGTAGGGACCCGAAGTAAACGCCTTCTTGCTTTGGCGGATAGATTTGACTAGTGATTTAAGTTTGCATCCCTGATCAGTGTGTCCGTTAACAACCGCGACACCGGCTGCCATCCATACACGGGTTAGAGAACTCATTTTGTGTTTAGGTTTAGATGAGTATAAGTTTAAACTAAACGTTATGGTTTAATTATAGACCAAATATGTTGGGTTGTAAAGTAGTTGTACCGTACAATGTACCATTGCATGCATGTCGCAATGTAGTGCTTTTGCTTTTTAGTTTTTATATATGTTGGAATATATTCAAAAGTGCAATTTCGATCGAAAAGAGTAGAATATATTCAAAAGTTCGCACATTGTTTTGTAAGATGGGATTTAATATAATCGTTATTCTATTAATTTATGTTTATATTAGGCTTTAGGTAATCGCTATCAGCGATATATGTCATTAACGAATATAACTTCGCTAGTATTATCTAAAAAATTAGGTGATAAAATAACAAAAAAATGTGTCTGTATACTTTCAAAATTACTAATTTCTTTCCATGACTTAATATGTTTTTAACACTTTTTAACGGTAATTAAGTTTACTCCACAATATAATAACACCGTAGCACGGATAATATAACACATGATCGTAGCAGAAAACCTATATGCTATTACTAGATCCATCCGCTGCGTACTCGTAAGCTAATGGTTACCTAGATTATTAAATCCCAACAGTTACTGTAATTACGTTCAATACAAAACGTTTAAAAGTAAAGTTGGGAAAGTAAAACTTGTTGCGTGTGGTACATAGGTGATATACGCAATTGATACTCTCGCATTTTATATAGCTTATCTAAGCTCTAAAGCTATTATAATACTACATAAAAAGCAAATTTGAATATGACATGCAACTATATGTTTCCCATTAACAAAAGCAGATATAGATTCACACTTCAACATATTTAAGTGGCCGTGTAGGATGATAGTGAAATGCAATATAAAAGCGTGTCCCTCTTTCTCGTAAATCTTTTAAAGTGTAGTTTGAGTTTGCAATTATTGAACTTTTGAATTCTTTAACATATCACTTATTATTTTTTGTATTTTCACATAACGAAAATCAAAAGATATATACCTTTACTTTTCGCTTTTAAGGGACCGTTTAGTTCATGTTCATGTATTATGTATAGATATTGAGACATTAGGTCTGTTGTTCTTTAAAGTGAATTGGTCAAGGAAGTTTTTAATAAAAATGTGACATCCACGTTGGGACAATCTGCCCATCGTGGTCCGGTTAATAAAGCAAGGAAACACAAATGATGTTGTTTTGTGTAACAAATATTTTTACCACTAATTGTAAGTATTTAATTACTAGGCACAAGCGATAATAATTACATAAACCACAGTATCTTGTGAGACTATATACGAATAATATAATTGCTAGTACTATACAGTCTACGGATTATATTCTTTACCTAATATATCTTTTCTAATTAAATCGAATATTAAACATACGAGTATTTAATTGCTAATTTTCCCTACAAATATGCATTATAGTGGGTGTCGTAATTTTTTATTTTGTAATGTGGCCTACATGGTCCCCATAGCCCAGAAGGCTACCAGCCCACACAATCCAGTGTTGGGTCCAGCCCATAAGGCAATTGAGCAACATTCCCTTCCCTTTACACACACGGGAGGAAACCCTATACGCCCAAGACAAATTACCGAACATGGGACCTTGTCTAATTAGTACAACCGTCCATACCACTGGACCAAATGCCCGTTAGTTTAAAGGGGGTCGTAATTCTCGGTCACCACCTTTACGAACGTGTCACCTCCTCAAATCCAAACGCATTCTCTCATTACCACCCATCCTGTTTAGACCGCGTCCTAGGCAAAGGAAGAAAGAGAGCATTGGTCCGTAACTAAACCGATCGTGTGAAATGTTTTTGTGTGCGAATAATGTTTTATTAAATTGATTTGTGTGTGTTATATTGATGGGTTCTCGGTCCCCTTATTACATTAGAGTAAAAAATGATTTATTAATGCCAGTTGTTGTCAATCCTGAGATTGGCGTTGTCATCATTGGGTATCATTAAGAAGCTTTTTAAACAATTAAATAAAGTAAAGCTTCATCTTAAATTAATCGAGTCATTGATGGACTTCGGGGTGCAAGATCATAAAGTCTTGAGTTACTTTACAAAAGCGTCTATTACAATACAACAGTGTGCTTAATATATACAGTAGTATAATTATTTAAAGATCACTTTTGCATACGAATATTGTTAGTATTATATTGTGTGCTCATAACAAGTTTCAAAACACTTGAAATGTAGATACAATAACCAACTCTTTCTGATAAACAAAAAGGTTGCACATCAGACATAATGACATTGTACTTCGATACTACTTTCTACATCATCTAGCTAACTCTTACAATAAGCGAAAAACTATATGATCAATTAGGACCCCAGCAACTCAAATACATGACTTTTCTCAATGACTCTTCTGATTGATCTATGCCTTTGCTTGAAGCCATAGCTGCAGAAGCAGACAGCTTCTTTGACTGAGCGACTGATCGAATGTTGGACTTTGCATGGTGGTGGATAGTCCTGATGCTGTAGTTCCATCTTGCAAAGCCTTGATCTTTTAGAGCTTCCACCAATCCAACTGTTCCAGCAACAATAAGTGATCTGGTTTTGGAACTCATGGTATCAAGAAATGAATTTTTTTTAATTAAAAGAGTGTGTAACGTGTAAGATGTGCTTGATATGATGATGAAGCACAAGATGAATGAGATATAAATAGATGTTTAGGTGGGGGAGAGCACCATGTTTTAGTCACCAAAACAGTTGGAAATGCCAATGGTTTTTAAGAAGTCATCCTTTTACCATAGTGCCCCTCAACTTCATTTATTAATCGTTATTCTATTTTTACGGGGCACCTGCTGGAATATGGTGAAATTTAATAAGGGTTTTGCTAAAGGTTAAAGTGTATTTAATATACACAAACTTTTCTAATTAACAACAAAATACATTGAATACGCATTAAATAAACTTATAAATTACTATATTTGAATAAGTATTTAATATATTTTCTAGTTAATTAAAAAAATTTGTGTGTATTAACTACACTTTAACCTCTGCCCGATGAGCAGAGTTTAGAAAAACACATTTAATAATACGGGCCAAGTCACCTCTCATATAAACGTGTATATTATACCGTTAGTTACCAAGGTATTTCATTTTCGTGGGTTTAGCATCAGGATTGTTGCAATTACACCAATGGTTCCTAACATCTTGATTTTGCTTCCTTGAAGATTCAAAACTTTAACGTTCGTTAAAATTTTCATTAGCTACAATAGATTTTTTGTTTTTCGGCATTTAATGTCCAAACACACTTTAACCCAAATACAACACATATACCCTAACTCCCAAAGTTCAACACGTTAAACCAAACATCCATCTTTTTCATCCTCTTCACCGCCACCGGCACCACAACCCTACTTAGATTGCCTCCAATCTTCTCGGGAAAGAATAAAAAAAAACCCCAACTCGAAAAAAATCGGAAGCCATTCAACCATTAACAGTATACCATACTTTACAATTAAAATTAATATGAAAACCCTGTAAAGCACTCTAATAAAGATTAATCTTAGTTTCTTTGTTGATACGACGCAAATAAACAAAGCTTGTTACGCCGTAGAGGCATCCGTTCTGCGTCATACTAATTTTTCTTAATTGCATTCGGTCCAAAAAAAATAAACGTCTCTATGTTACGGTTGAAAATGTTTGTGTAATCCAGCCTAAACAATTAAAACTTGTCAAGCCGTAGAGGCATCCGTTTTGCGTCATCCTAATTTTTCTTAATTGTATCCTGTCCACATAAATATATGCCTTTATATTACAGCTGAAAATGTTTTGTGCAATGGCGGTCCTTTCGGAACCTGGTTTCGTCACTGCTAATAATCATCTACTTACTCTAAAGTCGAACCTCATCAAGCAGGATTATTTTATTATTCGAAACTCGGACTTCTGAAGCTTATAAAACTATACGGGGTGTATCATGAAGTCAATACACATTCGAAACCTACTTAAAATTTTAGGAAATATATAATTCTAATGGCATTTATATTATCATGTACAACCAAAATACTGTTTACAAAGATGGACATTTAACTAGGACCCCAACAATTCAAGTACATAACTTTTCTCAAAGACTCCTCTGATTGCTTCATGCCTCTACTCGAAGCCATGGCTGCCTGTGAAGTCAACTTCTTTGACTGAGTGACTGATCGTAGATTGGCCTTTGTGTGGTGATGAATGGCTCTGATGGTGTAGTTCCACCTTGCAAAGCCTTGATCTTTTAGTGCCGCAACTAATGCAACTGTTCCAGCTACCATCCATGCTTTACTTGTTGAACTCATGATGCTTTTAAAGTATGGCTGAATCGAGTGTGTTCTTTTTCCAAATGTTTAATGAAGATTGTTTGAATGAGGGACGAGTAGAGTTGTGCTATAAATAGATGATACATAGTTAGATACCTTCAACCTACTAGAAAGCAAACTAACAGCCCCAAGTTTTTAGTGAAAAACAGGAGGAAGTTCCTATGGTTTTGTTGCATTGGCATTCTCAATAATGCCCCCGCACTTCTATAGTATTATCTTTCGGATTTTAGTGCATTGGCATTATTCTCAATA
This sequence comes from Tanacetum coccineum, assembly GCA_026074375.1. NCBI lineage: Eukaryota > Viridiplantae > Streptophyta > Magnoliopsida > Asterales > Asteraceae > Tanacetum > Tanacetum coccineum. The sequence goes on along the minus strand of BQNB010071116.1, from coordinate 22,732 downwards.
ATTAATTACAATATTATTTTACGTATGAGCATTTGGAATTAGCACATCTTCCAGTAGATTATATATGGTATGTGCATTGAAAGGTTAACACCATAAATAAATGGGAGGTGATATTTCTACGGCAACTTTTGATTCATCCACAGAAATTTCATATTATTTTACTTTTATGCCCTCTGAATTAATTAAACCAATTTCTTCACAATTTGATCGATTAATTAAACCCATGTGCATCCTCGTCTATTCCACTTCCAGCCTTACGACCATTGCTTTCACCATCATCGCCCTTGTTTTTGTAAGTCAATAATTACTAGACTTCCCATTCCGCTTAGTTATTACGAATTCTCGAAGTATCATGTCACAATTATAAACATATCAAATTTTGTATATGAAATTAAATAGATAGAAATCCCATTTTTTTTTTCTGTTATTAAATAATTTTGTATATGAAATTTTTTTATTTTTATTTGTTTGGTTCCTGTAAATATTTGTCGACGTTTGCTTATGTTCTTTGTACTAAAATGTAGAAAGTCAAAGTCAGATGCATGATGAAGAACTTCTCCGTTCTAGCTGACGAAGTCGGAGAGAAATTATGGTGTAAAATATATACAGGTTTAATGGCGGAACTTGAACATTTATTTTGGGGGGCCAAATTTTTTAGGACATACCAAAATAAAAAGATGAATAATAACTGAGACCGAAGAAGTAATATTTACACTAGTTGTCACAACTTTTGGAATGACCGGGACCCTCCCCTGCCCCTTAATAGTTCCGCCATTGTACAGGTCAGTGGTGATATAGTAAGGTGGAAGAGACGTATTATTGGAGCCGTCATTGTTCGAAGTGAGGCAACGATGGTGCAAAGTGCAAACACTAGTGATAAGTCATTCGTGATAACTGGAAGTGAGGCGCTAGCTAGGCGATAACTGAAAGAGATAGTGATGAATAGAGGGAAATTTTAGATGAAAAATAGAAAGGGTATAAATATAAAACATTAGTAAATTGCTGTGGATGAATAAAAACTATCCGTGAGAGTATCACTACCCTAAATAAATATAGCTAGCATAAAAATAAAAATAAACATAAAACATAATAGATAGATGACCTAATGAGATTCATGAGCCATTTGGTAGGGGGTTATAGAATCAAAGATAAGGAATCATTTCAAAAATAAATGTTTGGTTAGCAAAATTTTATGTGGTATAAAATAAATAGTTGTCATAAAATCCATAAACTCATTCCATGCTAAAAAGGTGAGATTTATGATTTTTACTTCTCTCTTCAATTAATAACATATTCTCTTTCTTATTTTTTATTCAAATTTTATAATTTATAAACAATGCACAAACTCATATACAAATCAAACAAAGCTTTTGAATTTATTATACCTATTTCTATTCCAACTCATACCAAATTCCACACCCATTGTGATTCAAATGACAACACACCAAACGCCTCCTCAACATGATTTCCATATATGTATTCTCTGGGAGCAAATAGTAATCCTCTTTTACAAGGGTAAAAAATAATTTACAATTAGTACCCCTATTCTTTTAGGGCTTGATCGTTCCAGCATATACATTTTACAGCTTATTGCCAAATAACTCCGAAACTTAACGTCGAGGCAACTCCCATTTACCAACTAAACCAGTCTTCAGCTTTGTCCCCAGCAGTTCATGTACATGACTTGCTTAAGAGAATCATCGGATTGTGTAGGCTTTACGTCTCCGACATTAACATTAGACCGCAAAAGGCTTGAAAATGGACGGAGATCGGTCACATTAACTCCATGTCGGAAGGAGTTGACTACTAATCTGAGTTTGTAACCTTGTTCTGTGTGTCCATTAATAACAGCAACACCAGCAGCCATCCAAACGCGGCTTGTAGAAGTCATCTCTTACGAAGTTAAGAATATATGTATTGATGATTTGGTTTATGTTAGTTAATGCTATGGAGTTGTGAATTATGCTTTTATGTTGCAATATGAAATGAAGGTGATACTTATATAGAACCCTATGCTTAAAGTTTATGGGCTTAAACATGTGCATTAAAGTGAAGATCCTACGGGCTTTTGACACGCACAAGTTGAATCATGAGTCATTATAATTTATAAGGTGGCCAATAGCAAGCCAACAGGTTTCTTACCATGGGAACCAGGATCAATACCGAGAGCCCACGTAGAACCAATGTACATAACTAGTTAATTTGATGTATTAGTTATTTTACTATCAGACAATATGTGCAGTCTGCATGCTCCTCGTTTGTCTCTTACGATATGGGGACATTGGGTACACAGAAACACACTCGACACATGATGAGATGATGGTCCATGGGCTGATCACATGGTCGAAGCTCGTGGTTCATTTTCACTCGGTCATATTTTTTTGTAGTTTACCAAAGTAGTGTTTTCTCTTGTTTTGTTTTAACCTGATTTTAACTTTTTCTGTATATATGGAATAGAATACATCACGAGTCATCAGATTTTATATATGTCTCAAACTTCTACGCAATAATTCAGCGTACAGATTCCGCACGTGTATCACTATACCAAACCACATTCGATACTCCAGCTTTTGGCTTTTCTTTCATTTATCCTTTACTATGATAGTATAATCCATATTAAAGAGTGTGTATATATACATTATTGTGATATGTTAAATTCGTAACAAACTCTAATGAAATGTTATCTTTTTAAAAATTACACGGGGTTATGTTTAAGCACTTTTGTCTAAAATATTACTTATGCTATAAGCCTTTGAGATTACTTTTTAGCATTTCAAAGTATCATAAACTCGTAAACTTGTAACTTAATCTTCGACACATATATTTTTCGTGCTATTTATTGGCATTTGGAGAGCAAGATCACAGTTTTAATTGACTTTACAATAAGATAATTAGAATTGCATAATTTTTTTGTGTTAGTTTACTAAATACGACCTATAAGCCATACAAAATATAAGCGTATTATCAATCATGTTTAGCTTTTAGGGTGTTCGTTTCCCTATTGGTTTCGTGGTGAGTATAGTATATATCTCTATAGTGCAAACTTTCACTAACCAAGATACCGTAAGTAATTAATCACTTAGGAAAGTAATTAATACACGGGTCGTAAATTCCTCGAAGAAGTCGTGAATTGAGATTTGATGATAATTCGGATTCGAGTTAAGAATGGTTAAAAGATTTTTGGCTTTTGAATTATACTACAAATTTAATAGCACAATTAAACTATAGAAACGATTAAAGAAACTAAAATCAATTAACTAGCACGAAAAATTAACAAATGTGAATTAAAAACGTGAGCTAAAACGAGAATTTAAAATCTAAAGCACTTCTAATAACAAATTTAATGCCTAAAAATCACAAATTTAAAAAGAAAATTTTAGGAAAAAGAATTGGAATTTTTTAACTATTTTTGAATTTTTTATGAATTTTTAAAGAAAAATGAATTAACAAAAATAAACTTTTTCTAAAAATTATCACTAAAATTTTACTTTTATTTTTCAAAAATACTAGATTTAAAAAGAAAATTTTCACAAAAAGAATTAAAAATTTTCAACTATTTTTCTATTTTCTATGATTTTTCTAAGAAAAAGTTATTATCTAAAACCTATTTTAATTCCTAGAAAATACAAATTAAACTGGAAAAATAAGGAAAAATGCTTTTTAACAACTGAAAAGGTGCAGAAAATCAATGGCACAAAAAGCCCTAATTTTTATAAACTAATTAAGCCCTAATTTTATCAATTAAAAACTAAACCTAATTTTTATTAACTAATTCAAAAATATTAATCTATTATATATTACCAAAAGCAAAGGGTAAAAAGTGTAATAAACAGAACAATGGGTAGCGATAAACTATTGTGTGAATTTAAACACATTAGGTTAATAAAACGATTAACCCTAAACTATGGGAAAAGTACAAAATAGACCTCGCGATTCAGCTTATTTTTGGCTTATTAAAAAGTGAGAATCAGCAAAAACTCAAATCTACAAAGTTGAAAAAGAGCTTATTCTAAACAACTTTAACAAAGGCACTTACTGCTTTTAACAACTAGAATAGCTAGAAAATTGAGCTTTTAAAAACTGTTACAGAAACTAGAGGTTTAATAGCTTTTTCAAACTTTTGCTTATTCCTAGCTTATTTCTAGATGAAAATGAAAAACAAAAGAAGCTATATGGAGGTTGAGATGTGTACTAAGGATATCTAGACAGAAATTAGCTAAGTGTTAACAAGAATAACAGAAACTTTCTAATGAAAAGTGAAAATTCAGGCTTAAAACTAAATTTAAGCTTTTTCTAATAAGCTAACTAGCTTATTACTTATCCTTAGAAACTGAATTTTTGGAAATAAGCTAACCTATTGATATAAAACTAACCTAGATAAAAGGATTTTAAAATTTACAACTAGAACTTAGAAATCAAGAAGTAATAAGCTAGACTCTAGTGAACTGCTACACCATTTTTTGCAGGAAAAATAAGCTAAACTTAAAAGCTTAAAATGAAATCTAAATGATGAATTTTGTAAAACTAATGGAATACTATAAAATGGCTTAATACTAAATTCTAACTACTATTTATAAGTACTTAAAAAGAAGCTAGAAAATTGGTAAACAACAACAGTACTAACTGAATAAGTACTGTTGTTGCTGATTCACTTAGTAAAAACTAAAATGCAGGTTAAAACTCTAGTTGAAAACTCTTATACTATCTAACTATATGCCTCTAAGTTTACTCTAACCAAATTTTAACACCAAAATGCTATAAATTTCTAAACTACAAAACTTCTTAAACTGTTAAACTGCCCTGGTGCTAGCTTTTACTTTTTAAGACCTAAATCTTGTGATTCTACAAACTAGCTTCTAAAATCTAATTAAAACTTGATATTATGACTTGACTCAACTATGTTAAGATCTTTGTCAGGATTATGTTGACTTTACAAGTCAAATACACTTTAACCCAAACACCACTTTACTAAAGCTGTCAAAACTAAAATGTACTTAAAATCTATTTAAATACTAAAACTGCCAAAACTTTATATCTACTCTTACTAAATCTAAACTATTTAAGCTATTTTAACTCTAAAATGCCTAGCTTATTAATAAGAAATAGCTAGTTTCTCTGCTAGCTACTTATACTACTTTGACAGAATTAAAGTAGAAATGAAACTAAATGAATTTTAACTAAGAAAACTTAAAACATTTGAGTATCTAAACTAACTAAACTATTTGAACAGGATTTAAACACAAGGAAAAACAAAAATATTGAAATAAGCTAAATGAATAAGCTGTGTATATGCTATAATGAAATTTAGAAAATAAAACCTGAATTTTTGTTGTCTCAGAACCAAGCCACTCTTTCTGAATGAGTGGCTAAAAAAAAAACACTAACCTAATTGGCACCTTGCCTCTAAACCTGAGCTTTAAGCTCAATAAGCTTTCATTAGCTTATTATTCTTTGTTGCTTCAAAATTGAATGAATTGTGAAATCAAATGAAAGATATTGAACACTTAAGAACTAAGACAGTATACAAAAGCTTTTAACAAGTGTTGGACAACTTTTGAACTTAAGAGAATGTAATAAGCTAAAAACAGCTTTTTACAAGCTTATTTGATAAAAACGGCTTATTACTTGAAATTTAAAACACACACACAATTGAACTTGCTTTATTAATGAAGAAGGAAGAGTACAAGTGTAATAACAAGAAAATACAACTGAAATTGAAAAGTTTTAACAAGAAACTTAGTTCGACTTCATGAACAGTAACTAAAGAAAAATTACAAAATTAAAACTGAACTTCTAAAAAACTAACTCCCTACAAAACACTATTACAAGCCTATTTATAGAGGGATATGATGAGAGGATGTAAGCTTCAAGCTGTTGATGAGCTTGTGACGTGTTCGAGCCAATTGCAAGCTTCCACGTGGACTTTAGAAGAAATTAGACCAATGGAATGATGCCACGTAAGCGCAATGATGTGGAGGAGGGTTTAATACGAGGTAAAGAAGAGAAAGGGAGCGGGGAAGGTGATTTAGACAGGTTTGGGTTTGTGTTGAAATTTGGCGGGAAAGGCTGTTGGTGACAGTTAGGGGAAAATTAGCCGCGTGTTATGTTTTGAAACTTTGAGGTTATTGCAAAAACAGCCCTTGTGTTTCATTTGCAAATTTGTAGTGTAAAATGACAATGAAAATTGACAGCTTTGGCCCTTGTAGTTGATTCTCCCTTTTTCCTCTTTATAAAACATCTTTCTTACTTTGACAACTTAAACCCTTGGACTTTTAAAACATCCAAATGAGCCCTTAAACTTTGAAGACTTGTCATAATTGATCCTTTGACTTTCATTTGGAGCTTCATTGACTTCCTTTTCTTGTATCAGGCTGATCCGGCTTTTAAGATTGGCTTCCATTCTTCACTCTTGTCTTGCCTTTTCCATTTCTTGTCGGTTTTTGATCATTTTTGCTTCCTTTTGTCTTTATTATCCTTTCCTGCACAATAGACACAAAAGCACACATTTTTCTATCCTTTTGGCATTTTTTTGGCTTTCATTTGGCAAAATCCCGGGTAATTTATATATACAATTAAGCATTTATCACCTATATAAACTCGTTGTTTATTATTCAAGAATACAAATGTCAATCTTGGTTTCTACAGTGTGCTTTACGACCTTAAGCCATCGTCTACTGATGATTACTTGGGAATGTGGTCTAAACTATTGAACGGAATTCTTGGTTAACTCACTGTATACGTATACATATCACTTGCCATTATATATTCTCCTATTTTCTCGAACAGAATGCTATGAGTGGAACAACCTTTTGCCAATTAAGACACACGTTTCATCTTGGAGAATTGCTAATATAAGACCACTCACTCGCATCAACCTAGACAATATATATGTGCATTGACCTCAACTCGTTTAAGGTGCCCCATTTTTGAAGATGGTTTAGAAACGGAAGATCACTATTTGTCTATTGCCACTTAGCTGGAAAGGTTTAAAAAGATGTCTTAAATTGGTAAAACCCTATGAATGTTACATCCAATGCCTCCATGATGCCATAAACCTTGTATTGAAAGACAAGATCAAGGCTTCTTTTCACATATACTTTGATGTTGTAGTTCAAACTTCAAACTACCCATTTGCTCTTATTGGACTATAGAAATGAATCTCCTATGCACCCAAGATGCCAAAAATCGGGTGATCTCATAACTCTTGTACCACTGAACAAAACGCATTGTAATTATTTATTATTTTTCTGTTAGGTTTTTGCTAGATTAAACATAAAACGTAACCAAGTTATTGAGAACGTAACGAGATTCAATATACTTTCCATATATTAGGAATAACGGTGTTTTTAGATGTTGACAAGGGGAAAATAGTAATCCTAGGTTTACAAGGGTGAAAAACAATTTACAATTAGCACCCCTATTCTTTTAGGATATGATAATTCCAGCCTTTACATTTTACAGCTTATTCCCAAACAACCCTCATCACGTAATTAGCTTCTAGTCAACTCGCATCATCGATTCCTCATCTTTCGATAAAACTCTCACTACCAACCAAACCAATCTTCAGCTTTGTCCCCAGCAGTTCATGTACATGACTTGCTTGAGAGAATCATCGGATTGTGTAGGCTTTACGTCTCCGACACTAACATTGGACCGTAAAAGGCTCGAAAATGGACGGAGATCAGACACATTAACTCCCTGTCGGAAGGAGTTGACAAGTGATCTGAGCTTGTAACCTTGTTCTGTATGTCCATTAACAACGGCAACACCGGCAGCCATCCAAGCACGGTTAGTAGAAGTCATCTTGTACGAATTAAGAATGTGCAACGATTTGGTTTATGTTAATGTACGTTATGGACGTTGTGTTTAAGTTGGTATGTTGCACTATGAAATGCAGGGTATGTTTATATAGCATACCATAATTGCTGATTAAACATGTGCATTTAAGGAAAACCCGTATGAGTTTTTGACACGTACTAGTTGAGTTATTAGTCATCATAAGGTGACCAATAGGAAGCCAACATGCATTTTTTTAGCATGCAAACGAGGATCAATACGGACAGACAACGTAGAATCAATGTACCTAGCTTGTTTGATGTTTTATGCTTTTTAAAATTTGATTATGGGTGCAGTCTGAATGCTTCCCTGTTTGTCCCTTGCGGTATGGAGGCATTGGGTACACACAATGACACATGAGATGAGGGCACATGGGCTCACATGGACGTAGTTCACATGTTCACGGTTTATTTTCGCTCTGTTATAATGTTGGAATTTACCAAATTAAAGTTATTGTACACGATAAACATTTCGTTTCGTTAATTATTAGTTGTTTACTGTATGCAAGATTTTTGTTTCTTTATTTACGGAATAGAAGCATTGCTGGAAACATATAAGACGAGGCATCAGATTCTCGCAATTCTATGCAATATTTATTTTGGTAGTTGGGGAAGCAGGCTGCACATATATGACGAGAGTACATGCTTGAACATACATGACTTTTTTTTTAACAAGAACACACATGACTAGTCATCCGATTTTATCGAAGTCCCATACTTCAATACATTTAGTTTCGTAGCCGGAGTAGAGGGCACAAAGTTAATTAATGATGTTACATACATATATATCATGTGTATTTCTAAACAAAACGCACTACACCAATAGAAACTTTTGAAGAGGGAGGCAATTTAAAGACGATCCAAGTTGTCGCTAAAGAAGCAATGGGCCCACCATTTTCAACTTTTCTATGGTCAAACAATCAAAAGTAGGACCCCCACTTTTAGCGTCGACTGCCGTTATCGCAATAGGTTCAATCACAAATTTGTTTTTTTTTTTAATTTTTTTAGAAAACCACGAAATTAAAAATAAAAGCAAGCCAAACGGTTAGTGACGACAAGGGTTGTCGCTAAATGTATATTTTCATTTAAAAGTGTTTTAAAAACTATTTATAATTGTTAAAATTAATTTAAAATAGATAAATGTGTAATTTCATTTGAAAATGTTTTTAAAATTATTTATTTATGTTAAAATTAATTTTAAAAATTATATAAGTTAGATTATTCATAATATTAATATTTTATTAAATTATTAAAATTATTTTTGTAGTTGAAATGTGTCTAAGTTGTAAATGTAATTAATTATGTACCGTCGATATATCGAGAGCACATACTAATTGCAGTTGAAATGTGTTTAAATGAATGTTAAACGGGTGGGTCTTGCTGATATAAATATGCATGAAATGTTAAACGGATGAGCTAAGATGATATGGATATACAAAATATGTTAAACGGATGAGTCGAGATGATATGAATATGCAAAATATGTTAAATGGGTGAGTCGAGATGATATAGATATACGTGAGATGTTAAACGGTTGAGTCGAGATAATATGAATATACATGAGACGATAAACAAATGAGTTGAGATGATATGGCTAAATGAGATGTTAAGCAAATAATATTGATATATAATATATGCGGTCTGTTGGGCCAATTCAGAGCCCAATTATCCTTGCCTAAATTTAAACAGAAATTAGGCTAAGTAGTTAAGACTCGTTGATAGACATCAGCGAGCAATGAAGGACTCGCTAAGTGCAAAGCCTCAGCGAGCAACCTCAGACGTATTGAAGTCAGAGACATCATCAAGGAAGTCGAAGATTACTTGAAGACTTACTCGTCAGCTGGGATGGATATCAGCTGATATGTAGATGGAATACGCTGAAGGTTCTAAGGAGAGTCATGGGTGGCAATACCCTGATAATCCTATTACCCTGTGAACAAGAACAAGTTGAGCTTGTAATTATCTCTAAGTGATGTTTAGGCGGGAAAACTCAATAAAGCATAATGGCGGGACAAAGTAGCGTTTAAGTTAAAGCCTAAACAAAAGTACGAGTTGGTGAAAGATTGTGAACAGTTGGTAGAACTGTTCACAAAAGTATGGGCGGGATGTTTCCAAAAATGGACGTGCATTAAATGCAGTTGTACGTCAACTACAGGATGCTTGACACGTCGCAACTGCCCCCACTAAGGATTCAACCTCGTACCACTATAAATAGAGAATGTTGTAGGAGTAAATGTTATCGCTTTAATTATCGTTGTTATTATAGGCATTTACTCCTTTGTCGAACTTACACAATAGTCAGCTGATCCTATCAGCGGGGCTATACAAGTTCGCTTGTAAACTTGATTCTTGACAGGTTTACTTGTCCACAGGGTAATCTTACATTGTCATTCAACTAGTACGATCCATAGCACTTTGTAATTCTTTGATTATATCAATAAAGAGCGGAAACCATGGTTACCCACAAAAAAGCATTACACGATTGAAAAGTTATTACTTGTGTTATCTATCTTTAGATAAGAGTTATATTTCCTTATAGATGTGTTAATTGGCACTTTTACGGTCAATATTGTTCAGAGATTGTTCCCACAAAGAGTTATCAAATTAACTTATTAGAATCATGCATTCTAACTAAATAAACATTAACACATTAAACAACAACAACAAACCCAAATTGCCTGAGCGGGGAAAGATTAACACATTAAAATAAACATACGGATGAACACATTAAATTAAACATATGGATTATTACTCAAGACAAAGATTTTCCATGTCATCTAGAAGCTCATAAAGTATTGCACCTGACTGACATGTGTGGTCCTCGGGGTGCCTCTCTAATTCCAACCTTGCTTCCAGAATCTTTATTCTTGTCTCTAACATGTTTATCTTTAAATCTTTGACCTTAAAGTTTGAGCACTTTGTTTGTTCAGATCTACAAGGTACCAGAGAATAACTTGGATAGTTGTTGGGCCAATTTAGGATATTAGCTGGCTAGTCAAGACTCGCGAATGCATAGATTTAGTGAGCAACCTTGGCGTATTCTAGTCAAATATATTGTCAAGAAAGTCAAAGATTACTTGAAGACATATACTCTTAAGTTGATACGGATATCAACTGATATGCAAATGGAACTCGCTAATTGTTTAAAGTGAATAAATGGATGATAATAACTTGATAAGCTTTGTCACTATATGATTACTCCAACAAAGCATAACTCTGTCTCTCTATGGTGTTTAGGCAGGATTAATTCGATAAAGTAGAATGGCGGGATAAAGTGTCTTTCGAATTAAAGCAAGACCTAGTACGAGTTGGTGAAAATATTCTCTAAAGTGAAGTTGGAATGTTTCCAATTATAGAAGCATTAAATGGAAGATGTACTCTTCCACTAGATTCTTGAATGTCTCAATGACCCCACTCACAAGTCAACCTCGTACTACTATAAATAGGGATTGTTGGTTGTAGCAAATGCCATCGCTTTTATTATTCTCTTTGTATCTTATATTAAAGCACATTTACTACTTGTATTGAACTTACAACAAAAACAACAAACTCATTCTCGACTGAGCGGGGAAACATTAACACATCAAAATAAACTTACGTATCAACACATTACATTAAACATACGGATTACTAGTCCATACGAAGATTTTCCATGTCATCTAAAAGCTCATAAAGTATTGCACCTGACTGACATGCGCGGTCCTCAGGATGCCTTTCCAATTCCAGTCTTGCCTCTAGAATCTTTATTCTTGTCTCTAGCATGTTTATCTTTAGATCATTGACCTTGCTGTTTGAGTACTATGTTGGTTCAGATCTAAAAGGTACCGAAGAATAACTTGGATATTGTGTTGAAGGTCTAGGAGAAAAACTTTGATGTGCTGAAGGTCCATAAGAAGAACTTACACCGAGCTAATCAAAATCATCCTTCCACACAAAATATCTAAATCTATATTCTTGTTTTTTTTGAAAAAGATTAGCATATATTAATAACAAGAACATATTACATCATAATGAAAAAGGTATAAACAAACACATACCTTGGTACAACTAACTACATTGTTCTAAAAAGATAGAACAAATCGGATACCAAAACAAACCATCTCAGGTGATACTACAATTCATATATCTGGTACATCACCCAAACATCAAGCATACAGATCAAACAGACATCAAGTCACCAACTAATCTTGTTCACCTTTATTTACTAACACCATAACCGCATGACTACATTTCCTAATAGATTTTTAGATTTTTAAAATTAATTTAAATCATTTATAAATTATAACTTTGTTAAAAAGGGAGAAATTGGACTGTGAAGTTTCACCTTTCACGATGTAAAAAATTAAAAAAAAATTCAAAACGCATCCTGAAATATGCTAAACGTTACAAAACCGACTTTGAACTTTAATCTGCTTATGACTTTTTTATATAACAAATTTTATTTATCAAATATGGAGCACATATCTATCGATTTATTCGGAAACAAAAATGTCACTGTAAAGATCGATGAATTGCGAACAAAACGAGCCCAATATTGAAATGCTTATGACATGCGTACAATTTTATAAAAAATGTTGGATTTTAATTCATATATATTTAAAATATTTACGAAAATAGTCTGACGTAATCGGTTCGTTGCAATATGAGTCCCAACGACCGACCAATAGTACTTGACGTTATCGGTCCGTTACAAACATAGTCTCGCGTGCTCCGTAGTAGCGCGCAAGTTACATACCTCGTTTATTTAATTTATTAATATCATTTTTAAATTATTTATAACTAATTTAAATCATTTTTAAATTATTTATAATTAATAAAGTCATTTATAATTAAAATCATTTATAAAGGTAGAAATAAGTAATTTGGTTTCCCTCTAGTTTTTTTTATCCCGCCAAACATTAGTGACTACGGCTTGTCTCAAAAGAAGAAAACGACAAAACAAATATTTTAATGATCATTTTACTATGCTAATTAATATAAAGTTTATTCGCTTTATTATTTTAGTTTCACTCTTCATCTCTTATTTGAATCGATCTCTCTCTTCTTCAAACTGCTATCAACAGAAAACTACCTGAGTCGTGAGTCGTGTACCTGCTTCAATCCTACAAATGAGCACCTTCAACCCCATAAATCACCTTCAACTCCATAACTTAACCACACCACTGTGCACTCGAAACCACCACCGTTGGTTAATTTTCTTTTAGGTAAATTTGTTTATTAATTAGTAAATTTGTGTTAATTTATTTTGTTTATGTTTTTAGGTTTTCTTTTTTGTGTAGGTAGTGTTTAGGCTCGCCACTGCTGAAGCACCGCCGTCGATGTCTGCCACCATCATCACAACCGGACTACTAGCTGAAGGTTTGTTTATATTTTGGTATAATTCATGCTTAGTTTTATGTGATGTTAAGTTTAGTTTTTAGTAATGTAGGTTGTAAACCTGTGTCATCAATTTTTCTTTTTAATTTTGGTTGGTTGTTTGTGATTGCTTATCAAAACCGATTATGTTATATTTTGGTCGTTTGGTATTGCTTATTGGGACTGCTTATAAACAACTTTGTTTATAGGAGTTGTTTAGTATTGCATATCGAAACTACTTGCTTAAGCAGTTTGCATATGCAATACCAAACAAATCTTATAAGTAGCTTTAATCAATTGCATACAGTTGTTTACAAGTAGTCTCAATAGGCAATAACAAACAACCCAACTATAAAATAAACAGTTTTGATAACCAATCTCAAACAACCCCTATAAGCAGTTAATTTGGAAAAGCAATCCTAAAAATCCATATAAGAAGTTACTTCAATAAGCAATCACAAATAGCCCTTGTAATTATGAAATCGAAGAGCAGTCCCAAACAGCCCCAATAAGCAGTTAAGTCGATAAGCAAGTCTAGACAGTCCTACAATACCTTGGAGGATTGCTTATATGACTTAAAAAACAAGATCAAATGATGTGATATAAGTACGAAACTGTCCCGTAAGGCCCTAAAGAACATAAATTATGCAATTGCTGACACTACTGAATGGCTTTATAATAACAAAGCTGCAACAGTTGATGAAGTTGAGGCCAAGGAGAGCCTTGAGTTTGTATCCGAGCTTGCGTTTTCAAACTAAAATGCTGGTGTTCTTTTCATTATAAAGTGCGGAACTTTCTGAACCAGAATTGTATTCTATGTGTTGCAGCTGATATTTCCTACTTGGAATGAACGTGCCATGATCATTATATGTTTTTAACAAGATTTAAGAACAGTTAAATCAATTAACACATGGCTTAAATTTAAGATTAGTCAAATCAACTAACACAAGACTTACAGAGCTGTAGCAGTAAACGTATATTGTTTGACATGCATATTATGTCTCTAGGAATCAAAAATTGTATTCTATTGCTTGTAAGCTTTATTATGTCTCTAGGAAACCAGCTTTTGTGTCATTTACTAAAAGATATGAGCAAACTTGTTATGTCCTTTGAATTTATGCTTCTGATATTCTATTATTGATTCTTTATCTTTAGTTTTTCTATAATTCTTTTTCCTTTAAATTCATCTTTGAATTAAGTGATAAGTTAAGAAGTCACAAGTGAAACCAGACATCCTATCGATTTCCTTATTTGTACTGAACCTAAACTTGGATATGACTTGTCCATTTTTGAATCCAAACTTGGCATAATATGACGTGTACATTGGTTTTAAAAACTTGGAATTGTTGTTTCCCTGGTCACTCATCAGTGAGTCATCGCTACTTATTTCTCCAACTATGAATGAATTATGCATGTAAACCTTGTATCTATATATTAGTTTTCAGGATAAATTATAGGCAACACAGTCAATATACAGCTTTACTGTTGCAATAATGTTATTTTTATCTGATTCTTATCGTCATTCTAAGAGTCCTTAGTTAAAACGTGTTCATTGCTTCTAACTACTTTTGATTTGAAACATTCAAATCTAATACTTGCCAAGTTTAAGTTTGGCATAGATTTATATGCTTTTTATATCCAGTTACTTTTTTTAAAAACTATTTGAATTTGGGTTACACGAGTTCAATTCAATTCGGGTTGGGTCAACTCGGTCGGGGCAATTCGGGTTTGGGTCGTCCCAAATATGAGTAAAATGTAACAAAACACCACTTTTTTGTGCTATTTTAAATAGAAAATTTATAAGATTTATTTAAAAATAAAAAATAAAAAATGTTATTCGGGTCGACCCGAACCCGAGTTAGCCAAAAATTCCATACCCGATACCCGACCCTATTTAGTAATTGGGTTACTCGGCTTGACCGGTATAACCCGAATATTTTTTGACCCAAGTTATCCGACCCGACCCGAATAAGCTTAATCGGGTCCGGGTCGAGTCGGTTTTTTTGGCACCCCTACTTATATATATATTCATTTGAATGTATCTATGCGCATATATGCTTATTTATTACGTCATTACAACGCAGTTATGACAATTGATAAGAGTTGGACATTTATATCCAATCGTAATTCTGGAGAATTTTTACGTGGTCTTCGTGTATTCCTCGAGCATTGTAAAACATTGTTGGACCCCATCTCTGGAGAGATTGCATGCCCGTGTGATTTATGTGGTAACTCACAAACGGGTTCGATCAAAACTCTTTGGACACACATATCTGAAAATGGGTTTGACTCAACTTATACCATTTGGGATAAACACGGTGAATCGCTTCCTCCGCCACCACAACCACCTTCACCTAAATACGATAACATGGCTGCGTTCCTCGACGAAATTATTCGTCCGGATAATGAGTCAACTCAAACAACGGGTCCTCAACCAACTCAAACGACGGGTCCTCAACCAACTCAAACAACGGGTCCTCACATTGATAACGAGTTTGAAGCATTATTTTCCAGGGCCGCTGACAAGTTATACCCATGTTGCACTTGGATGACTTCATTGGACTTTCTGGCAAAGATGCCGCACGCTAAGGTCTTAGGTAAAATCACGGACAATGGGTTTAACCTGATTCTAAAAGTTCTCCAAGAGGCATTTCCTCATAGGGAAGGATTCAAAATCCCATCTTCATACTATGAAATGAAGAAGACATACAAAAAGATCAGGTTAGGATACGATTCGATCCATGCATGTATAAATGATTGTTTTTTATTTTGGGGATCGAAGGAGAATGAAAAAATGCAAAATTATCCGATCTGCAATGCGAGTAGATGGAAAGACCACAAGACAAAAGGAAAGAAAGTTGCTAACAAGGTGGTGCGTTACTTTCCGTTGATACCTAGACTACAACGTTTATACAAGTCACAACACACTGCAAAGTGGATGACTTGGCATAGTACTTGAAATTCTAAGGAAAACGGTCAGATGAATCACCCCGTTGACGGTAAAGCATGGAAATTTTTTGACATAATACATTCTAAGTTTGCAAAAGATCCAAGAAACATTCGATTAGGGTTGGTTGTTGATGGTTTTAATCCATTTGGCAACCTGAGTCAAACTTACAACATGTGGCCGGTGATAATGACAACATACAACACACCCACGTGGATGTGTATGAAAGAGACTTCTTTTATGTTGACGATGTTAATTCCCGGCCCCAAATCACCTGCAAAGGACATCGATGTTTTCTTGCAGCCTTTGATTAAAGAACTGCAAACTTTATGGTCTAGAGTATGGACGAGAGATGTTGTTACAGGTACCGATTTCAAAATGAAAGCGGCACTATTATGGACCATCAATGATTTTCCTGCTCCAAGCAGTTTGTCTGGGTGGTCTGGGCAAGGCTACCTTGCATGCCTCACATGTAATAAGGACACTCCAAGTGCGAAAGTGATAGGGAAAATCGTTTATGTTGGTCATAGAAAATTCTTACGCCTAAGACATACTATGAGGATGAAGATGACATTCAATGGTAAAATTGATATGACACCTATTCCTAAAACCCTTACCAATGCGGACATCATGAACCAACTCAGGGTATTGCCTAGACGTGTCCCGGGGAAACATTCATCTAACAAGAAGAAGCCAATTGATCGAAATGTCGAATTTAATTAGAATAAACGATCTATTTTTTACGATCTAGAGTATTGGCCTACTCTTCAACTAAAACACAATTTGGATGTAATGCATATCGAAAAGAATGTGCTTGAGAGTTTGCTGGGTACCTTATTAATGAACGGTAAATCTAAAGACACGATTAAGGCAAGGAAAGACTTGAAAGACTGAGGCATTCGATAGGAGTTATGGCTCGTTGATAAAGGAAGCGGGAAGTTCGAAAAGCCTCATCCCAAGTACTCTTTCACACCTGATAACAAAAAAAAATTATGTCAATTTATCAAAGGAGTTAGACTACGTAATGGGTTTGGATCGAGCTTCAAGAAAAAAGTGACCGCTGATGATAACAACATTACGGGCATGAAGTCTCATGACTGTCATATAATGATGCAACGGTTACTTCCTTATGAAGTTCAACAATACTTACCCAAATACATTTCACCAGCAATGATCGAGCTCTGCTTATTCTTTAAGCAGATTTGTACTCGAAAGTTGATGCAGCGGGACATGGAGAAAGCCAAAGAACAACTGATTAATATTATGTTATCTTTGGAGCAAATATATCCTCCTGCTTTTTTTGACATAATGATTCATTTGGTTATGCATTTACTCGAAGAGGCTATTCTAGGTGGCCCTGTTTACATGAGGTGTATGTATCCATTTGAAAGATACATGAAGAAGCTTAAAAATTATGTCCGAAATAAATCTAAGCCTGAAGGTTCTATAGCGGAGGGTTATGTTGCAGAAGAAGCATTAACTTTCTTTTCACACTATCTTAAGGGTGTTGAGACGAGATTTAATCATCTTGACATAAATGGTTTCTAGCTAGATCCAACAGATACATTTTAGGTTTTCCAATCAATATGCGAACCGGTGGGTAAAGAGGTATATACTACGATGAATACAAAAGTTATGCAGACTGTTGTATGGTTTATACTTAACAACAGTCATGAAATCGACGCGTACATCGATGCCTACAAGAAGTAGGTTTCTTCTTTCTTTTTTTGAACCATTTATTTCGCAAGTTATTTTTTGACGACTTATTCTAATATATGAACATATATAGGGAATTTCCAAACAATAACTTGGAAGCAGAATTTCCTAGCTGGTTTGATCTCCAGGTAAACACATTATATTTATTACCCTGTCAAAGTATCGATCATTCGTCATTTAAATCTATTTTTATTGTTTTTGTAGATCCGTCAAAAGAGAGTGGAAAACGACCCACAGTGTAGTCCTGAGTCTGAGTTATTCTATTTGGCTTATGGAACTTAATCGAATGCAAACTCATACGCTGCTTTCGTAGTTAATGGTGTGAAGTTTTTGGTACAAGACCGTGATATACATCGTACAACTCAAAGCAGCGGAGTTGCAACACCCGGGCCTAATGGAGAGATGTTTTAAGGTCAGCTGGAGAGATGTTCGACACCAGGAACCCTTCTTTCTCACGCTCTAATCGCTCCAAACGTTGTTATATTAAATAGTGCATAAACCATATTTTGTGTAATAAGGATTCTTATAGAGATCAACAACACATTCTCGCGACACGCAAGACAAGTCTTCTACCATGAAGACCTAGACGACCACCTCACTGGAAGGTCATCAAAGATGTTCATCATCGAAAGATCTGGTATCGGGATGTGGTAGAGGACGACCAAGATGTTATACATGACAGTAATTCATTTGATGTTGCACTGTCTGCTAATTTAGGTGATTTGGACTATACAATTTTGAGTACAAATGATGAATCAACGGAAGTGGATGCCCCGCCATATAATGAAGTTCCTGACGAAGAAAGTGCTAATTTTATTGGTGATGAAGATGATGTCGTTCCTCGTGTCCTTGAAGATGATGATCTAGATGATGACGTGCGTGATGATGATGACCCCGCTAGTGTTCATGTTGTTTCTAGTGATGATTCTAGTGAGGATGAAAATTGATCTTAAATTGTAATTTGGAAAATAACACTTATTTGAATGAAATTATCATTATATGTTTAAATGTGTGTGTGTGTGAGTGTATATATATATATATATATATATATATATATATATATATATAGTCTATATTTATTTGGTATGTGTTTATTGTATACATGTGTATATTCTATGTGATTTTTTTTTGGTTCTGTGTTTGT
Organism: Tanacetum coccineum; assembly: GCA_026074375.1. Lineage (NCBI taxonomy): Eukaryota > Viridiplantae > Streptophyta > Magnoliopsida > Asterales > Asteraceae > Tanacetum > Tanacetum coccineum. Next base: position 3,735 of record BQNB010071116.1, on the reverse strand, counting down.
ACTTCCTGGTAAGAGATGTTGCATGCTACATGCTTTTTGGTACAGCTGTTTTTGCAAATGACTAGGAATAAATGAAGTGTCCTATGTACTTATAAAAAGTTGCTGGTGTTTGGTTTCATATGGGTGGTTTATACTATGATAGACCAGATATGTGATAGACCAGATATGAATTTTTAATTATTGTGTTGATTTGGGTGCTGATATAGAAATTGTATGGTCTTGTACTTGTATTTTTACAGATGGCATGTGTAGCTCCACGATCACACGGTAAAGATGCAGGTGGGGATCCACTTAACGATCGGCGACCCAGGTTGTTACCCCACCAATGCGAAGGTAAGAAAGTGTAAATTATTTTATACACTTGAGTTTGATTACTTGTTGACTCATCACTTATATTTGTAGGTTCAGGGAAACGTGGGGAAAGCAAACATAAGGCGTTAAAAAGGCCTTTAAACAAAATGGCTACCGCAAACTGGAGATAGTGTTCGAGGCGAAGGATCAAAAGACCTTCAAACCAGTAGGCCGATTTGGTGCAAACTTCTCTAGCTATGTTGGGGAACTAATCAAGGAAATTCCCTAGTATTACAATTCATGGGAGAAAGTCCCCCCAGCGGATAAGGCGCCCTTAATCCCACGACTCCAGGTCTTGTTTATATTATTTCTATCTTTATTGTTATATGTTTACATATTTTTGTTTATTTAAAAATGTGTTTATTTAAATGTGTGTGCTTATTTAAATGTGTATACTTATTTGCAGACCTATTTTGACTTGCAACCCCACTTAAATGGCGAGACTGTAAATCAAAATAAATGGCGTAGACAAGACAGTGGGGAGCTTGGTGAGGGTTGGGCTGTAGAGGGATTTTGTACGTCGATATAGCGACAACAAATGTAAGTTCAAGGATAAGTGGTTTAATAAGAAGACGATTAAACAAGTAAGGCAGGAGAAGCCGTCGAAGTGGAAAGCTGGAGATGCTCAGTAGCAGAAACTTGAATTCTGGTCCGACCCAGATCGGATGAAACAATCGGAGAGGAATACCACAAATAGAGCGAAGAACAAAGTGACTACCCACCAAGGATCAAAATCTTTCGCGCAAGGAAGACACGAATTCGTATGACTCTTTATTATTTTTTTATTTGTTATAATATTTTTAAGGTGTTTATATTGTTTATATATAGTTCGTTATTAATTTGTTTTGTATTTTTTATATAAAAATAGTTCGAAGAAAACCAGCGTTACGAGGGCTTAATAGATCATTGGCCGCGTCGTCATTCAGATAAAGACGACAATTTTTGTACTCGGGAAAACAAAACACTTTATGTAAGTACTTTTCGTCTCGGTCAGATTTTGAGAACTACCTGACAAAGATTCAGAAAACAAAATAATTTCTCCCTGTTAACAACCTAAGTTTATGGTCATAAGACTAGAGAGAATTAAGTAGTCTGTACACATGAATTAGAGATCATCAGTAGTAGTTTAGTGTTGGGGTTGGGGTTGGATCCATGGCCCGTTCAGATCAGAAAGATCATAAGGGTAGTTCCCGTCATTATCTTTTATATCTGTTCCAGCATTTCTCTTCACCAGTAACTCGCTAATTTCCTTTCTTTTACAAACAGCAGCATAATGCAATGGTGTTTGGCCCTCATTGTCTTTCCTATTCTTGGATCTCAGGTAGGAATAGGAGTTTAAAACCATAATGGTCATAATGGATTATTAATCCTAAAGATGATTGTAATTAGAACCTGTAATCTTTCTTCTCCCTATTTGCAAGGATCTATCTATGGTCTGAATGGTTTGCAATCAACCGATTGCTTCATGAATCTTTCAACCTGAATATTAAACCATTAAATGTTTATCATTAAGGAGGTTTAGCGAAAGTATGATACTTAGTTACTCACATGTTTACACTATGTTATCGAGTTTAACAATGCATCTACTAAGTAAATGTAAATAAAACATACACAACTAGAATGCAAATACAGCATACTTTGGTTTATAAATCATTATTTATTTGTGTTAATAATACAAGAGTATGCTTTAGTGTTAACTATTCGTAGCTATATCTTCTTACAGTCTAGTACTAAGATATCTGATAACAATCTGATTCTATGTGAAGTAAGATGATTGCTTTTTACCGGTCATTGCTGCACCAATTACCAAACACCCTTCCATTATTGTTATATTAACTTTTTTTTAACTACACAGGCAGAAATGAAAGCAATCCAAGATGCAATCACCGCTGGAACCATTCCGCCCAAGACGGGTAGACAAATCTTGGCTGAAGTCACTCGAAGCACAAATCGTGCGCATATAGCGGGCGTAGGCAGGAATTTAGCGGGTATGGGCAATTTGGATTCTGGTAGGTCACAACCAGGCCCATGTTATTGTACCCGGGAATAATTAGAAGACCTGAAGAGGCAACATGCTTTGGAAAAAGAGGAGCAAAGAAAAGCATTTGAAAGTCAACAAAACGCCTTGAAAAAATTTGTGGATTTCTTCAATCGTCAACAAGGTACTCCTTCTTCACAGTTTGAGATTCCCGATTTATACACTCCTCAAGTATTTCCCGGTTCTATCTCTACTCCTGGCGGCCCTAGCTCTTCTTCTCCCGCCCCTAGTTCTACTCCTCTCGACCTTGGTAATTGTTACACCCCAACGTTTAATCCCGAAACTAGCCAAAGTGATGAACAAGAGGATAATGGCAGTGATGATGGTAATCATGAGTATGATGTCGATATTTATGATGACGAGCAGGGATTAAGTAGGTTATTGGTATTTGTATTGAAATTTCTCCTTTTGTTATTTGCATTATCGGATTACTCTATGTATTAGCTTAATTGTGTCGTTTTAAACGAATACTATAATTTACTTTGGTTGTTTATGATTGAATGGACGGATGCATTTTGTATTACAGCTTTTGGTGATTTCCAGGTTTTGTTTTAGTAGATCTTTTCCGGAAAAAATATGGATTAGCAGCATTTAGCTGCTGTTTTTTGTTTCATAACATGTACCTTTAGCGACGGCAAAGAGCCGTAGCAGAATCTGCATTTGTCGTTGATTCGATCCAAATAGTCTATATATAATTAAATATATATCCTAAATATGTCAAACTAATTATAGTATAGTAAGTTTCCCGTAAAACATAAAATTGCTTGAGGACAAACAATAGTACATTTCCCGAGTGTCGTATCCCGACGAGAAGTGAATTTGAATTTCACGAAAGTATTTTGTTTGATGCTTGAATATCAAGTATTTTGAATTTTGAATTTCTACTTCTAAAAATTAAACACAAAAGCAACTAAAGGCAAGAAAACAAACAAGGCAATTAAAAATTGGATCTAAAAATGTTAACGGGAATTTTAAAAACAACGCGACTTTAAAGCAACTAACTCAAATTTTAATCCTAAAAATGCAAATTTAATTTTTATAAATCCTAAATGACTAAAAATAATTTTCAGAAAAAGAATTATATTTTTTTGATTTTTATTTTAATTATTATGAATTAAAAACTATTTTAATCTAGAAAATTAATTAAAAATACTAAACTAATTTATAAAAAATTAGAAAAATCATGAAAAGTACATTGAATTATGTAGAATCTAAGAAAAATAAAAGCTGGAAAAGCGGCTAAAAGAATAAGCAGTTAATAAGCAAAACAAAGCTGATAAGCAAAACAAGAAAAGAGCCTTAAATAATAAATGTGTTGGGACTTTAATGAAAAAGTCCCAAGGGCA
>BQNB010071115.1:7751-32881 GCA_026074375.1 Tanacetum coccineum | reverse complement strand
AGCAGTCACGTGCCCCACACGTGACCTTCTCTTTTCAGGATATAACCATTCACTCCCTTTCCAAGGATCCTTGTCCTCAATGATCTAGCAAAAATGAAGGAAACCTTTTGGTGAGATCAGCTAAATCCTTTCAAGTAGCATCCTCTTCAGTCCCATTACTCCACTGAATTAATCCAAACACCCCCATTCGATTTTGCTGCTTAACAATTTTCCTCTCCAAGAGCTTAACTGGTTCAGCAGCTATCAATCCTTGATCATTACATTCAGGGAAGACACCCATAGACACATTTGAGGTAAGGCACTTCTTTAACTGAGGGACATGAAAAACTGGGCGAACCTTTGCATTTGGAGGTAATTGAAGTTTATAAGCAACCTAACCAATCTTTGCTAACACCACAAATGGACCATAGAACTTTGCAGATAGCTTGCGTTGCTTGCCTTTCCTTACTATGAGCTGTCTGTAAGGTTGTAGCTTTAAGCACACCCAATCTCCCACTGAAAATTCTCTTTCAGTCCTGTGCTTATCAGCTTGAACCTTCATTCTGTTTTGAGCTTTTGCCAAATTAAACTTCAGCATATCTATAGTCTTTTCTCTTGCTGTTAAAGTCCTGTCTACCAGTTCCACTTTGCTATCCTTGGACATGTAAGGAATATGAAGAGGAGGGGGCTGGCCATACACCACTTCAAAGGGAGTAGTATTAGTGGCACTATGATAATTTGTATTGTACCAGTATGCTGCCAGAGGTAACCATTGCACCCAATCTTTGGGACTCTCACCAGTCATACACCTCAAGTACCCCTTCAAACACTTGTTGACTACCTCAGTTTGACCATCTGTTTGGGGATGATAAGCAGTTGAGAACTTGAGTCCCACTTTCAACATCTTGAACAAAGATTGCCAAAATAGACTCATAAAGACCTTATCTCTGTCACCAACAATAGTTTTAGGTAAACCATAAAGTTTGTAGATGTTGTCCAGGAATAATTGAGCTATGACTTTGGCTGTGTAAGAGTGAGTGACTGCAATGAAATGAGCTTGTTTGCTTAACCTGTCCACAACCACCAAAACAGTACTTTTACCCTGAGATATTGGCAATGAATCCAGAAATTCCATAGAAATATCTTGCTAAATATGAGTATGGATGGGTAGAGGTTGCAAAAGTCCAGGATATGCAGAAAGGTATGACTTGTTTCTTTGACATACATCACAAGTTCTTGCTGTTTCCTTTACCATTTTCCTCATACATTTCCAATAGAAAAAAGAGCTCAATCTTTTAAAAGTAGCTTGTACCCCATTGTGGCCTCCCACAGCTAAAGTGTGGAAATGTGACACCATTCTAGTCCTTAACTGCTCATCAGGTCCAACCATCCATCTCTTTTTCCTTTTCAATTGATCATTTTGCCAAGTGTACTTTGAAGTGACTAGAGAACCATCTTGCATGTCTTTAACAATACCACTGAGCACAGGATCAGTAGTCCACATAGCAGAGATAGCTTCCATAAACTCATTAGAAGGTAGAGCAGTCAAAATGGAAAGAAGTTCACCCTCCCTTTGAATCCTTGAAAGAGCATCAGCTACCACATTGTCTTTGCCTTGCTTGTATTCAATTTCATAGTCAAAGCCCAACAATTTAAGCAACCATTTGGACTGAAAAGGAGTGGTGATTCTTTGATCCAAAACATACTTAAGACTGAAGTGATCAGTCCTAATCTTGAAGTGTCTCATATGCAGACAGTGATTGATGCCTAGGAGCCAAAGTTTTGCTAAGAAAAGCTATAAGATGCCCCTTTTGCTGTAGAACTACACCAATTCCATAGCCTGAAGCATCTGTTTCAATGACAAACTCCTCTTGGAAGTTAGGTATAGCTAGGACTGGAGCTTAACTCATAGCTTGTTGCAAGTTTTCTAAGGCTACTTGAGCTTTATTGTTCCATGAAAATGCATTCTTCTTGAGCAATGTTGTTAATGGTTGATTGATACAAGCATAGTCTTTTATAAACCTCCTATAGTAGCCTGTCAAACCCAAAAATCCTCTCAATTGCTTGATGTTACTTGGAATAGGCCAGGACTGCATGACTTTGATCTTATTAGGGTCAATGGCTACTCCTTGAGCTAAAATAATATGTCCCAAATATTCCACTGTTGTTGTCCCAAAACATACACTTACTTTGCTTGGAAAACAAAGTGTGGTTCCTCATTGTCTGTAAAACTTGTCTAAGGTGATGAGCATGGTCTGTTATTGAAGGGCTATAGACCAGGATGTCATCAAAGAAAACCAAGGTAAACTTCCTCAAAAAGGCCTTAAAAACAAAATTCATCAAAGACTAAAAAGTTGAGGGTGCATTAGTAAGACTAAATGGCATCACCATAAATTCATTGTGTCCTTCATGGGTCTTGAAAGCTGTTTTGTGGATATCCTCCTCTCCCATTCTGATTTGATGGTAACCAGATCTCAAGTCCAGCTTAGAAAAAACTTGTGCCCCTTGTAGTTTATCAATTAATTCTTCTATGTCTGGAATTGGAAATTTGTCCTTGACTGTATTCTTGTTCAACTATTTGTAGTCAATGCACATTCTCCAAGTTCCAACTTTCTTTTTAACCAACACAATAGGTGAAGAGAATGGACTATGGCTTTGTCTAATCACCCCACTGTCCAATAACTCTGTGACCATTGTTTCAATCACATCTTTCTGGTTTGGAGGATATTTGTAGGGTCTGATGTTGACCACATTTGACTCATCTTTCAATGGAATGTTATGATCAAAACTTCTCTTAGGTGGTAACTCTGTTGGTACAGCAAAGACATCCCCAAATTCTTCCAATAATGACTGCAATTCAAGAGGGTACTCTCCTTCCTCCTGTGATGATTGCATCAAATTCAAGCTTGCCACTGGCCAAATGCAGTTGATTGTTGGGTAACAAGCATCATTCTTTTCCCCTACACATTTATGCAATTGCTTCCTATTAATCCACTGCAATTCAGACTGTTTGGTTCCCTTTAGGCACACTTTCTGTCCTTCATACACAAATCTCATTACCAAATCATGGAAATTCCACTGAATATTCCCCAAGGTAGATAACCATTGAATACCTAACACCATCTCACAACCTCCTAAAGGTAGAAGCATAACACCAGTCTTGAATTGATAACCTTGGATTGACCATTTAAAACCATACACCTTGTACTGACTTATCATCTTGTTTCCCCCAACCACAGTTACTTATAAAGGGTATGTCTTAGTCAACTCACACCCTAATTTCTTTGCGGTAAATGTAACACCCCCCAAAAATCAAGACAACGCAGCGGAATTGTAACATTGGGGTGCTACTTCAGGGCACAAAACACAAGTCACGGAAAACGACCTCAAAAGAGACGTTTAAATAAATTTCACATTCGTTATATTAAAATCAGAGTTTACAAATTATTTAATGGTACTCAAATTATTAAGCGTTCAAAAATATATCCGCGCGACTCGAATGCTCCCAATGCTCCACTAGCAAATAATAACCTGAGAAAAACATGCAAAAACGGTCAACATAAAGTTGGTGAATTCATAGGTTTAGATAAAAATAGTATTGAAATAATTTAAGAAATATTTGAGAAGAAAAGTAGCGTTACAGTATTTCAAAGTGTTATTTCCGAAATCCAAGTAGTGATTCAGTAAATCAAGTAATGTTTAGTAGTGGACCACAAGATCGAAGTAATGGTGGACTAAGTACATATTCCGAAGTCCAAAACAAATAATGTAGACAAGAGAAACACATTCATCAAGTCTAAGTATATATTATTGCACTAAGCTCATGAACCCGAAGCCTTAACTAGTTTGTGCCCCAAATGTATAGGATGCTTGCCAACAACCTAAAAGTATTCTCAATGTTAAATGCACCATGGTCAACTTGTGACCAGAAATTCCAGGTGGGGATTGTCAGTCCCGATAGATCTATCCACAACACTCGCGCTCACTACAATAGCAATTGACGGTTCATGATATAGTAGGGACTTAATTGGCAATAGTGGTAACTTAGGCAATAATATTCAGGCAGTAATCTGGATAGCATACAGTTTAAAACAAAACACTTGTGTCCGTAGTAAAACAATCATGTAATTCCACCCCGTAGAGTTTATAAAACAAGGAGATAGAAATGGGGGCTATGAACTCACAAAGTATTGAAAGGTAATTGTACTGTAGTAAAATATATGAGTTTGTAAACGAGCATGTATTCCCCTCGCGGGTTTATAAAACATTGAAAAGATTGAAATGCGAGACTATGAACTCACAAAGTCCTTGAAAAGTAATCACATTGTTATAAGATAAACGAGTATGTAAAAGAGTTTGTAACAAGCATGTATCCCCCTCGCGGGTTTATAAAGCATGTAAATAAGTAAAAGCGAGGCTATGAATCTCACCTTAGAAGTGAAGTGATGAAATAATCAGGTAAATGGCAGAAAATGTATCACGGAAATATCCGAAAGCAACCTAAGTAAATATGGGTCGTATAAGTACCAAGTACTTTAATTAATAACATTGAATATAATCTTATAGTTGTTATATCGTACTATCGTTCGGGCTATCATAATTAAAGAGGTCATGACATGACGTACGAGGAGCTAGGATACTTTAAATCGTAAATCCAACAACTCGTCAATACGCCATCCGAAGAGGCCTCATTATGAAATTCCCTAGTAATATAGCACTTTGGTAACTATAACACATATATATTTCTATATAGCTACATCACCATCTAGTTGCGTTTGTGAAATTATGTTCAAATTGTATTTGATAATTAAATACCATGTATTTATCTCCGTATAATCGTTAAATGGTTTAATCGCCTTTGTAAAATAATATTTATAAAGTCTAAACTAATTATAAATATTATTTAAATGATTCCATAAAGTTTTGCAAAAAGTTTTATTAAAAACGAACCAACACTATTCACCTCAGGAAATAGTGCACAAGTTAGAAAATAGTGTGTAACTTTCTCGTTTTAAACCCGTTGTGTACGTTTCCTTCGTTCACGCTTTCGTATTTGAAAGATGTATCAAATAATCGTATTTTTAAAAAGTTAAAATCTGCTGATGAATAGTACTTTTACTATTCATGAATAGTAATAATTTATATAAATTTAATTAGCTTAATCGTATAATCGTCATAACTTATTCGTTTTAACTCCGATTTTAGTGATTCTTTCGAGCACGTTCTTGTAATTGAAAGTTTTATCATATTATTGATGTTTATAAAGTATAAGTTTCTGTGGTGAATAGTACTTTTTATAAAAATTGTTTTATAAAAGTATTAACTATCGTAAACTTGTAAATAGCGTATCTTCTTCGTTATTAATCGGTTTTTCGAGTTCTTTATGACCCCTCGATCCTTGTGACATGTAGTATTTTATAAAATCATAAAACATATATGTAAATTTCGAATTACAAACAGCCCCTTAAGATATTTTTCTCAAAATGTGTTTAAAACTTGTTTTTAGGACTTTTTAGCTTTACCACTTTGTTACAAACCCATTAGAACCCTTAATATCTTATGTCTTACATATATTAGGTCCATTAGGTCATGTTTTGTCCAAGATTTCAAGATAACAAGTGTTCTAATCTCACTTTTAATCAAAACCCATTAAAGAAACCCTAAATGGTGATTTAGCTAAATAAAACATATGAACACATAAAATCATAAGTATGAATACATAAAGAGTCTTAGTTACCCTTGATGATATGTAGTATGATGACCAAACAAATCCAAACCCTTGGTTAGATCAAAAACACAAGCTTGCACCAATGGAAACCCTAGATTAGGTTTGAAACCCTAATCTTCCAATCTTTGCTCCAATACTTGCAAATGGTTAACCAATGCTTGTAAACACCTTAGAAGGTCTTAGGAATGATGTGTGTATGCTTGTATAAGTGGTAGAAAAATTTGTATGGATTGTGTAAAGGGGTGTTCTTGAGCCGTGGCATGTATAGAGAGAAATGGGAGAGATTTTTGTGTTTTACACCTTAGGAATGTGTTTTGTATGTTTTTCTTACTAGTTAAGCCTTTATATAGGGCTTAACTAAGGTTAAGAAACTCTAGTTAAGTTAACTAGGGTTAAGTTAAAGGAAAATATCTAAAAGATATTTTAGATAAATATCTAATAAATATCTTATAAATATCTTGCATAATATCTCTTGTAAATATCTTGTTAATTAAACGCGAGCTATGACCAAGGTTGAGGAACAAAGATGACACGGTTCATAAAATGATATTTTATGATCATAAGAATAATAGCGAGACATGTCGTAAATTTTTACGATGCTCAAAACGATTAACGAACGCGCGATCAACCGTTGACTCGCGAAACGTCAAAAATAAAAATTTTCAATTCTTCTCCAAATTTTTCATAATAAAATACGAAAATATTTATTAGCGACAAATAAAAGTTTAAATGTCAACGCTCGTTCACGGAAACTCGTAAAATAATATTTACGACATCGGGCACGCAATCGTCGTACAATGACCTAAAACACAAGGTGTTATATTCCCCGTGTCTTCCGCACGGCTTGCATCGTTCTTATGGTACACAAGGTCTCCCGGTCTGAAACTTGCACTTTGAACTTTGGAGTTATAGTACTTTTTCATTTTTGCTTTACTTTTTGCCTCACGTATTGCTGTTTGCTCTCTTGTTCCATGATTACATTATTGCCTACGTTTACGTTATTGCCATTTAAGGTTCCCTTTTTTTTCATGATAAACGTTTCTTTAATTACCTGCTGGGTATTACGTAGTGGTTTATGGATAGATATAGCGGGACTGCCATCCCCGTCTAGGCTTGTGGTTTCATAGTTGACCATGACGCATATTTAACATTCCGAAGAAAATACGTTGGATGTGTGGCGCAAGCATCTGTATTGAAGAAAATTCGTTATGGATGTTTTTGTAACAACTCTGTAATCCCGTGTTGGGGGCACAAACCTCGAGTTATGGTTTGATTACCGTTTATTTCGTTAAGGTTCGGTTGTCATGAGCTTTAGGGCACCATAATACATGTGTTAGAATTTGATGTGTTTCATAGTCGCTACTATTACCTTAAATTTGTAGGTCCACGCTTATTCTCCCTGATAAACCTATGAATTCACTCAACAATTTTGTTGACGTTTTAGCATGTTTTAATCTCAGGTGCTGAGGCATAAGCTTGGATGGGAGCCGTGACGGATATCTATTAGATGGATTCTGATTTCTTAAATTCAATAAAACTTTTGTCTTATAAAATCTTAATGACTTTTTATCAAAACTATAGGACCTAACGTGAAAACTCTGATCTTTTGTAATGACATCGAATGAAACTTATTTTTAACGTCCATTTAAGGTTGTTTTCTATATCTTGATTTTTGTACTTTGACGTAGCACCCCAATGTTACCATTCCGCTGCGACCTGATTTTGGGGGTGTTACATCTAAGCCTATCATTTTCGCGGTTCTTATGATTTTCTGATGAATTTTGGATTATTATTGAAGAGCATTCTTTACACCCCACTAAAATGTTACACTCAAATCGCCTTAGCCCCCCCCCCCCCCTCACCGTATGTACTCATATTTACTACATTATTGTGAACACAATTGTTTAGTACATTATTATGAACACAACTGTTAAACCCTAGTTAATTATTTGCTTGATTATATGGTTGCTAAGTCGAGTTATTTGTTAGTATATACAGTTTTGGGACGATTGAGAATCATGATAGTTTTTATTTTATAGAGAAGTGGAGAAGCAAATCAGTTTATTACCCCCATGTGTGCTTAATGTACTTTATGTTTGTTGATCCTTCTAATTCGAGTCATTAATTATTTTGTTATTGAGTTATTAGAAAACTCAAGTGTAGGGATGTCAATATAAATCCTGAGTTATGTATATTTATTTATTTTTAGCAGATTAATGATGGCAGTGCAAAAGTGTATATAAAAAATAAAAATAAAAAAAGAAAAAAGAAAATAAATAATAGAATATACGGACTGCCATCCTGTTTATGTTTAAGTCAAGAAAGAGTCAAGAAAACAAAAAAAAGAGTTTGATGTAGAGTTTTGTATGATTGTTAGAGTTTTGTCGAGTTTTTGCAAAACAACGCCTTTATACATGTGATCTTGTGAATAATTGACTTGCCACCAGTAAAAATATCCCTCATTATCCCTTATCGTGTTTTCTATACCCTACACCTAACGTTACAACCCTTGTAAAGATCTCTTTGATAGTATTTCCTAGGTACTTACGCCAAAGTGGTGGAGATTTGATCATTTACCAGGCTTATGGTAATCTATATGCTATGACAAGTAGTGAGTGTTAAATTTTCCCGTTTCTAATATTGTTATAATTTATTATACAACCGAGAGAAAGAGAGAATCCAAACACTTATGTGAGGTGGTAGCATATGATTTCCGTGCTTTTATTACAAAGTTGATCCGGTTGCGCCATAAATTAATTTTACTTGGTAAGTTAAATGCTCCCGACTTTGCTATTTATTAGGTAGAAAATCTCATTTGCTTGAAGACAAGTAAATCCCAAGTGTAGGAATATTTGAGGAGGTGTCATTTTATACATTTTTTGGGTTATTTAACCTCAAAAATCTTGCAAAAATGCTCTATTATTGCATAAATCCTTTTTTGTGTAATTAGCATTTGGAAAGCACTTAGATAGAATACACGTGACTTGGGCTCGATTCGAGAAGAAACAAGGCAAAAATACAACTTTTCAGCTTCGCGACTACCTTTTTGACATCTTCAATAAAAGTGCCTAGAAAGTGAAATTTTAGAGGTGTTTTGTGACGCTTCAGTGCGTGAAGACGGCGTCAAAAGAAGTTAGTGACGGCGTCACTATTGCAAGGTGACGACGTCACAGGAATGTATGACTGCGTCAACATTTGTCGGCTAAAGAAACCCTATAGGATTCGCGGGTTAGGAGAGTGAATGTCAAACAAACACAAAACCCTAGTGATTCAGAGCTCAATTCCTATATATACAAACCCTTTGATTTCATAATTCGTGTGTGGAACTTTGGAGAACTATAGTGCAGGTACTATAGACGATTTTTAGGTCTTTTTATGCCCTTGTACTCATATACTCATATGTTGGTTTGAAGTTAAGTAATTCAATGTTTAATTATTCAAATATGTTTATGTGTTTGATGATTAATTGCTTTTATTTTCTTCTTGTTAACATGTTAAGCTAAATTTATATGTGTTTGCTTATAATCGCATGAAACTTAGTTGTGAACTCTAATTTGTTGCTTCTTGTTAGTGGTGTGCACGTTAGACATTTGAAAACTAGCTATAAGATAATACATTAGCATAGACGTCTAGGGAAACGTGATTAGCATTAGATGAAACCCTCACGTTTAGGAAGATAACTTATTAAGTATTTTTTGCGCATGGTTTTCCTATTGGGTGGGGAAATAGCATTTGGACAAGGACGTTGCGTGTTTAAGGATCCGTAGAGCAGCTTTCTGACCAATCCCGCAATTGATATTAAGGGAAATACTTACACATAACACTAACGAGGGTGCAGGCAACTGTTTAGAGGATCAAACTATGGAGTAGTGCTCAATGAATTAAGTGAGCACGTTTGTTTATTATTAAGAGTCACGGAATTTTTTATTTTTCCTGCATAATTTAGTTTAGATTGAGATTAGTTTTAGCTTAGTTTGAAAAACCCCCTTTCAAAAACCAAATATTTACTTGCTTTCAATAAAATATTAAAAATACAAGATGTGAAAATACTCTTTTTCTCAACCTTTAGATCTTTGTAAAATACAATTCGAAACATACACTTCTATTCCTTAAGAGACCGATAATCCCCAAGTCTTGTCTATACTACACTCCAACGATTAGTTAAAATAAATACAATCGCTAAAACAAATTAAAAATAAATATTTTCCATGTAAAAGAGATAGTGCTTTTTAAGATCAATTATGATTTTATTAGAAAAAACTTGATAATTACGATTTTGTCTCTCCGAATTTTTTGTAAAGGATCAGATGATTAAACATATAAACTGCTGTGATTATCCCGCACAATCCAAACTAAAATACAAAAACATACCTGATACTCAACCTATGTACTCGTAAAACTAGTTATCTACACACAAGGATTGTATTAACATTGTGTTCTCGAGTATCACTTAAAAAAGAAAGTAAAAAAAAATGAAGTGAAATAAAAAATGCTATGTCTCGAGTATTAATTAAAGAGAAAAAAAGAAGAAAAGGAGTAAAAAACAATGATGATTTAGTTGATTTTAGAGTACAATATTTTCTGTTAAAATTAAGCTGAAAATGTTTATTTCTGGTCTTTTTAGTTTTCTTCAATGAAATAATTCGAATATACAGTGTAACTTATAATGTAGGTATCTTAAGAATCCTTCAGCTCCTGATATTTGGTTACTTGGCACTGAGATTCCATGAATGATGTATGATAAACATCATCAAGTAACATTTTCTCAATTCTATAATGATTATAATTGACATGGATATTTCAAACAAATCCGTTGGGGGCACTATTGGCCTTTGAGTAGGTAAAATAGTACCCAAAAAGAACCGAATTTTGGGAGAGGATGGTATCCATATTATAGGAGCGATATTTGACTTAATAAGTTAATAGGCCAATAAACGCATAAAAAGTGGTGCTGCCTAGCTGATGACTCAATGCATTTCAAAATATTCATATTTTATACATGTGTTTTTTTTGTTTTTTATTAGTCATTTTTCCCACGTCTTCGGAAAATCACTTACACCACAATTTTCAAAAAGCTACCAAAGGGAACACAAATTAGTTGCCATGCCACTTGCCGCCAGTGCCACCTGCCATTAAACGCAATAGCTTATATATATAATATATATATAATATATCAATATATAATTATATTATATGGAAGGGAATCAAGTGAGAAGAGAAAAAATATAATGAGATAGAATAAGAAGGTTTTTAGCAACGCATTTTTATATAAGAAAGAGTAATTTTAAGGTAGAGATGCATGCATTTTTATAGGTACATCTAAAATGTGTGGTTGTGGTTTCTTCTTATCATTCTCATTATAAGTTTTCTTCTCATTTGATCCTTACTATATATATATATATATATATATATATATATATGCTAATGATTTGCACACTCTTATTTCTTATTTGCATACTTTAACCTGTGCAATAAGTGGTTGTACATTTGTTATATGTTGCTTCACCCGGATGTATAATTGAGTGTGCAAATAAAAAATGAGAGTGTGCCAATCAATTCTCATATATATATATTTATTTATATATACATATATATGAGTTTTTCTAACTTGTGTCTTAGAGGCACAAAATAAGAAGTCATGGACTCAAAAAAAAAATACAAAAAAGTATTCATGTGTCCCTCAGTACTTTATTGTACTTTTCTGTGAGTCCATGTGTATTTTTTTTTTCTAGCTTCTTATCTTGTGCCTCTAAGACACAAGTTAAAAAACCCTATATATATTTCTTAAAGTAAAATGCAAAAAACAACTTTGTAGTATGGTTAAATTGCAGTTTCAATGTTTATTTTTATGAAAATGCATTCATCGTTTTACAAGGAGATTACGAATATATATTTGGAAGCTGGCTAAAGTTAAACTACTAAATTATCATTTTCGTCTTTATCTCACTTTGATCTATGTGAGGGTAATTTAGTCTTTTAATTTTGGTCAGAGACCGAGAGTGCACTTGTAATTTTTTCACAAAAATGACGAGTGCACCTTAAAAAAATAAGGACTAAACTTGTAATTGACCAAACCACAAATTTATTTTTTTGCAATTTACACTATTTCTTATCTGAAAAGAAACATACTGCATTATTATAAGTAAAAATACCCTGAAAAAAAAAATACTTTTTAGAAACAACAAGCAGGATTACTCGCGCGTTGTTGCGGGGCGTTAATTTTTCGCGCGTTGTTGCGGGGCATTTTTTTTTGTGCCGGTTATTATTTCGGTCTCATGTTTAGTAGTTTGTTTTTTTCTTATATGGGCTTGTGTGTTGGACCTCATGTTTAGTGTTTTTTTTTTGGCTAAACGGGTTTTTTTTAAATATAATTTTGTGGGGTTACGTGTGCGTTAAATGTCAATCGCGCGTTACTGCAGGTCATTTTTTATTGTATTTTGTGCGGGTTTATTTTTTTGGTCTCATGTTTAATAGAGCGGGTTTATTTTTTCGGTATCATGTTTAATAGTTTGTTTTTTTTCTTATTATGATTTTGTGTCTCGCGCGTTGTTGCGAGACGTTAATTTTTTTTTCGAATTTATCTTTTCGGTCTCATGTTTTTGTTGTTTTTTTATATGGGCTTATGTGTTGGGCCTCATGTTTAAAAGTTTGTTTTTTTTTTGGCTATATGGGTTTTTTTTAAATATAATTTTATGGGGTTTGGGTAAATATGTGTTATATATTTGGGCTTATGATTTTTAGTGGCGTTTGTACGTTTGTGACCATGTCGATTATTTTAAAGTTATTAGGTATCGAAGATATTTTCGCAGGTATTTTTTATCTAAATAAATCGGTACTTTTGTAATATTTTTTTCCCTTATTTTGTGCCAACAAAATGTTTTTAAAAAAAAAATCAATTGGGCCGGCCCAAAGTGAAAGCCCAATAAACTGGCCTAAAGTGATATCTCAACAAAGCTACTGTAGCATCTACCGTACAATGCTAAATGTATGTTTTATAATAAGTACCATTTACGTCCTAAAAACTTAAATGCATAAAAATACATTTAAAAGACTGCATAAAGTAACATTTAAATTTGTCTTTCGAATAGTTAACTTTCTTCTCTAGGAACATCGATCCACACATATGGTCATGTACCAGTAGAAGATTCACCAGCTATTGCGGCCCCTTCTTCTTTAGACGGAACTTCAAGTTGAGAAGTTACTCGAAATGTTGCTAAGATATCTTTTTTCCTTTGATGACAGAGATTGAAATGGATAGAGTAAGTTCTCTCTAATGTTGAAATCATATTAATTTTTAGATTTTGACCGATTTTAGTGATTGAACTAATGACAACTAGTGAGCTATCTTACTTTATATGAGCTTTCCATCTTAGCGTCGCGTGCTTGAAATTTTTTAGGTGATGATAGAAATGATAGGTAAATAAGAGAAAATGAATGTAAATAAAAGGAAAAAAAGTTCCTCCTATTTTAATTTTAATGTATTCGAGCTGAACTAAAATGAAAGGAAAAGAAAAGATGTTATGTTCTCGAGTCGGGAATGAATGAAAGAAAAAAAGTCATATTTAATTTTTTTTACCCTTTTAAACATGTTAATTAATATATTACACATTGAGTGATAAATCCACTGTCGTTTTGACAGTAGACCACATTGCTACATTAACGGGCTCTTATTTTGGGTCAGCCCAATTTTGGTTTTTTTTTTTAAAATTATTTTGTTTTTGTTTTTTTTAAAATTTGTATGCACAAAGTAGGAGGAAAAAAAATATTACAAAAGTTCTGATTTATTCAGATAAAAAAAATACTCGCGAAAACATCTTCGATACCTAATAACTTTAAAATAATCGATATGGTCACAAACGTACAACCCATTATATTAAAAAAAACCCATATAGCAAAAAAAAAAAACACTTTAAACATGAGGCCCAACCAATGTTGCAGAAATCGCGAGTCGCTAGCCGAGCGGTCGACCACCCTGTAGCCTGTAATCGGTCTAGGCGCGATTAATCGGTTTTGCAAATTTTATATATAAATTTCAAAGTTACTTGTATGAGATGGATACAACACTTTAAATACATTAAAATTAAATGAGTTCGAAGTTACATTGTTCAAAACATAGACATAGATTATAAATGTTAACAGTTAACAATTCAAAGTCACATTGTAACAAAAATGTTTGACTTTCGTTGACCGATTAGGCCGATTTGACCGATTTTTGTCCGATTTGACCGATTTTTACCGATTTTTGACCAGACCGATTTTTCACCCGATTTGCCTTTTTTTTCAAGGTTTACGGCCGAGTAGCGATTAATCGGCGATTACAAGGCCGCCTAGGCCGATTTTTGCAACATTGAGCCCAACACATAAGCCACATAAAAAAATTTATTACTAATATATACATTTGTCGACAAACTAGCCTAAAATTCGCATAAAATGTGGCCCAAAATCTGGCCCAAAGTAAAAAAAAAACTAGCCCAAAATTAGCCTGAAATCTGGCCCAAAGTAAAAAAAATACAAAACGGTCCCTCAACTTTTAACTATTTACGATTTTCTTACACAAAAAATCCCGTAAAAAAATTAACAAAAAAAAACACGTCAAGTTTTTATTGTTCACAACTTTTTTACATTCATCGGCAAAAAAAAAGATATCGAACCGTCCCAAAAAAAGAAAATATTCGGGAAAAAATTAACCCGTCCCAACGCAAAAAAAAATTCCCGAATCGTACAAAAAAAGGAAATATCCGGGAAAAAATTAGCCAAAAAAAAACCCAAAAATAGCCTAAAATCTGGCCCAAAGTAAAAAAAAATACAAAACGGACCCTCACCTTTTAACTATTTACGATTTTCTTACACAAAAATTCCCGTAAAAAATTTACAAAACCGTCCCGAAAAAAGAAAAATATTCGGGAAAAATTAGCCCGTCCCAACGCAATTTTTTTTTCTCCGAATCATACAAAAAAAGAAAATATTAAAAATTAGCCCCGCCATAACGCATCGCCCAAAAATAAACCTCCGAAACGTAAAAAAAATATATATTCGGGAAAAAATTAGCCCCGCCGCAACGCACGGGTTCTTTTGCTTGTTTTATCACGGTAGTCGAATATGCGTAAATATTGAAATTTATATTGGTCATTATATACTCAATAGTTCTTTTTTGTTTCATTTCCTTTCTATTCAAGAAAAACTAATATTTCCTATAATTTCATTCTTTCTTTTTAAAAAAGAACTCGAGAACGAACCAAAGAGTCTAGATACGGAGTAATAAGTTGGCTTACTGAATCTCGATTATGATTATATATGTAATTTTTTTTTAACAGCACTTTATTAAAAAACTAGCAAGAAGCTAGAAAAATTACAAAGTTACAAGATGATGACTTTTTAGTCAATCAATCCAACTAAACGACACATTACATCTAAACCGACTCCAATAAAAAGAATACGACACAACATCATCAAAAATATCCGCCTTTGATCTTTGTAAAAATTTGATATTAAATAACCAAAATTTGATCTTTGCAAAAATGAAGTAAGAAGTTTCTTTTAAAAATGTTAAATTGAAATATATGTCCAATATTAAGTCAAAACAAAAGGTGAATATGTCATTTTGTGTATTTACTTTCTAATTCTGATTTTTGAGCATAACCATGCTATAGAGTATGAACCGTGTAAGATAATTATACTCCGTATTATATAAAGAGTTTAGTAGAAATACTTATATAAAACATGATGTAAATAAACTTCATTTTGTATCGAAGTATAATATAAAAGAAATGATATTTTCTCTTACTTGTTATTCTTACTAATCTTCCTACTCACAGGATGACAAATGACACTGTTGACGGTTTTGATGAACAAAGATAATGAGTGGAAAACACATGTTATATTTTGGTGTGAGAGATAAGTAGGAAGATATAGCGACTGGAATCATCTGAGGTCAGCTGAACAGGCCTGATAATATAATAATTCATGTCTCATTGGATTTCACAATAAATGCCAAGATTTAAAAGAAAAGTCATTTATGTATGTTATTTACATCGAGAGTTTGAGACCATAGTACACAAATGTGACTCAAAGATTCAGGAATCTACACTTCATAAAGAAAGAAAAAACATGTTTAACTAACTACTAGTAACTACCATTCCACATAACCTAACTTTTTTCCTACACCTAACTTAAGAAACTTCTGAACAAGATCTAATCAAACCCAAATTATAAAGAAACTTTTCTGATCGATTCCGAAACAGATTTCCTAACGAGAAGCCGCCCGTTTGTTGTCGAGGTGCTTTAGAACTTGATAACGTTTCGTCTTCCTTCACTTTTAGTATGGTCTCGCCGATTGCATTTCTAACTGCTTCGATTGTTTCACTTTTAACTTCAGTGCCTGATGAATCAATAACATAGAAAGCGTTTACAGCTTCGGATCCTCTTGTTGTTACTTCTGCCCGAGTCACTGAAAGCCCATTTTCTCTAAAGATTCTGGTCACATCAGATAATAGCCCGAGTCTATCTTCACCACATAGTTCTAGTCTTAGACCCTGTATGAAACAAGTAATTTATGAGAAATACTAGTTTTGACTTTTGAAAGTCAATTGTACCGATAGACTTAAGGGACCCGGAAAAAAACAGGAACAATAAACTGTAACAAAACAAGTTTTTGGACTTCATACCTCCGACACTCGTCGCTTGATAGCTGCCTCAAGACAATGAATTACTCGTTGCCTCTCCGCTTCTGAACTAATGGGGCATCCATCAGTATGCCGGATATAAAATTCCTAAAATTTTAGTACACAAACACAAGTAAGACACAAACTACACTAGCATCACAATTTCATATACTTAATATATGTGTTAAAACAATCTACCTGAAAAGCCTCTGCACCTTCTGCAATGATCGTAGCATGAAAGACCACATATTGCATATCCGTTAGTGTACAAACCGTATCAAAAAGTAGCTTAGGCCGATCAGGACACCTTAAATTCACCACAGTGTACCCTTTTTCGATACAATTTTCTACAGTCACACGCGGCTTCTGTCCACTAGACCCGATAGGAACATCATATTCATCGGTATCATAATCCCGATCAGCATACATCAACTGATGCAGCCTTCTTTGTGTATGAGTTGACTCTACTGAAACAGCGGTTTGTGCACCACGTCTGTCTAGATCACCTTTTAGAACATAAAGTAGAAGTTGTTTGATTTTGGAGAGTCTATCTGGATCGTTGATTGGAAGCCCAGTTTCATTGTCAGTGATGTAGACTATTGACGCCATTCTGGAATTGTGGGTCCAAATTTCGGCTGCGACTACATTGCATTTGAGGTCAGTGAGAACCGCAAAAACTTCAGAAAGTAAGCCGGGACGGTCACGGCCGGTTAGCTCAATTGTGGTGTTCTCGGCAGCATACTGAACCCCAACTGAACCTCTTAGGGACCGGAAGCTGCACCCCCTTGGTCCAAGTGACTGCAACACAAACACAAGTGGCTCAATGATCAATATCCACACACACAAATTTCTTGGGGACCCTTAGGCTGGCAGGTATGATCCCCACGGATTCTTTTTAGAAAAAATTTAGTATTACTCTTCCCCCAAATAAGATATTGCACTCCCCTTTTTACACCACCCTTGTAGGGGTGTTTGGTAATGTATTTTAAAGAATGATTATCTCATTAGTGTTTTGATATACTTTTTTTTTTGAACGGCAAAGATGGAATATATATATAAAAAAGAGTCTAGCAAGACGCTAGAAACTTAAAGTACAATAGAGTCAACAAAAAGAATTACATAACATCAAAAAATGGTAAAATCCCGAGACTTTAACTGCGAGGGAATCAAAAGGGATGAAAAAACTTTTGACACGAAGGCCGACGGATCGGTTTTCACTTCGGCAAAAGAAAAACCCCCCATCCCGGAGGCCGAGCCACCGGTTTTCACTTCGGGATGGATTTTGATGAAACCCCAAACAAGTCCCGAGAGAAGGATGAATCTTTTCCGTGGGGATATACTAAAACTGGTTCTGATGATCACCAAATAAATCAATAACAACTTAATATCTGAATCTTTTCCAATATCACATGATTACATTTAAACGCACTAAACACCCTTTAAATCAATCTAAAACATGTTTTTATCACTACCTGCTGGATTCGATCCGCGACATTATCATCTGAGAGCTTATTTCCATATTTATCAGTAACATGAAACACTGTCATTTCAAAAAAAGGAAAATTAGCAACAAAAGCATAGGTAATTAGGACAAAAAACGCTATAGTTAAAAACATATATACCATCCATGAACCATCCTCCATCTGAAGAAATATAAGCTCTTTTGATCAGCAGATTCAGATCAGTCAAGACCTGAACCACTTCTAATAAGCTCCCACGCTTATTTGCGCTATCAACCTGCGTAAAAATTCAAATTTGAAACTTACCGTTAGTAATGTTTTTTATTTACACTAAATGCTTAGTTACAAGATATTAACATATTTTTCTAATAATAGTAACTTGATTTTAAAGTTATCAGTAAGAATTAGCAGCATACTTTCATCTTTTTACTATTTTATTACCAAACCATAACAACCAAAAATATAAATTATATTGTTATTATTTATAAAAAAAAGGTACTTATATTATTAGCACTGTAATTCAAAAGTTATCTGATTTGTTTTTAACCTTTTGAAAAAATAGTAACCATAATGTAAATTCTGCTATTTTTACTAACAAAAAAAAAGACATTTTTTAACTGTGATCCGAAAAAAATATAACAGTATTTTTGCCGGTAAAAAATGAAATTCTATACTATAATTAGCAACAAAATGAAGTTCTATTGCTCATTAACCAGTAAAACATGTGTTTTTTTGCTATTTTAAGCAATTAACTATTTGTCTTTAGATTATTAATTCCATAAATACCCTTTTAATGTCATTTCATTATACCTTGATCAGAGTTGATTTTTTGTCACTGATTTGATCAACAGTAACCCTGAAAAAAACATATAAAAGTTTTATTAATAATCAACGAATAATCCCCCCCAAAAAAATCTTGAAATTCACTAATTAATTAACACCAAATTCATTAAAATACAAGTAAAATATAATTTATTTTACATGTTTGATAATTCAATAAATTTACACACAAAGTTGATAAACTTAATTAATTTGTACTATAGATAAAAAAAATTATAACATCTTGAAATTTATCCAATTTTTTCAAAAATGATTAAATAGCACAAAATTCATTCAATTCATGTAAAAAATAGTATATTTAAAAATACCCATTGGACACTTCACTCATTTCACAAAATAACTTGATAAATTTAATCAATTTGTAATAAAAATGAAGAAAAATATTAAAATCTTGAAATTCACCAATTTTCGTAAAACAGAATAGCTATCAGCAAATTCATTTTATTCATGTCAAAATTAAGCCATACACAAATACCTCATTTGAGAATTAACTCAATTCACATAAAAACTTGATAAAATTAATTAATTTATAATAAAAAATAAAATTTTCCAAGAATATGGTAAAAAAAAAAGGTACCTTGGTGGATGCATACGGTTAACAAGCTTCTCAAATTCATGATCAACATCTAATGAAGGAGACCAGTAATGCATTTTTATTAAATCTTAGTAATAACCAAATTTGCAAAAAAGTTTATAAAATTTATTTTATAAAAAAAGAACCAAGAATTGTGATTTATTTAGTGGTGAATGTTGAAACTTTTTTTAATGTGTGAGTGTGTGTGCTTTTATAGGTGAGTTGTATGCTTTGTGTTGGCTCCTAGAATAGGTGAAGAGTTTTTATTATTATAAAAAAAAATATTGTATTTTGGTTTTTTTTATACAAAAGGGTATACACAAACACCAAAACACATAGTGGCATGGGTCACCACTATGTTTTAGACAACCGTATATTTATTTCTTTTGTGTATTTGCACAAAGTTTGGTACTTGTGTGTACTTTGATAGTAAGAGTTTCACATGTTTGTTCAATATAGTTTTCAACAACAGTTTGAAATGTTTGTTTTTGTTTTTGTTGTTGGTTTCTAATCTAGTTGTTCTTATATGATAGTCTTACATACTATGTTAAAGAGAACTTGGTTTATAAATCATTTGACAAGTTAACTATAACATTATATAATTTGCTTAATGTAAGCCATCATCTAAATCGTTTAGTGATAAGTTTTTTTTGTTTCCTATGGTTCAAACCTCGCTACGTATGTATATTCGAGAAGGGTAAGAAACGGTCTCGAATTTAACCACGTAAGATCGAGTATATCTGAGTCAAAAGACTCACCCTCCTTATTAACATGAAGGAAAACCTCATCCGTTTACCGGTTTTACCCATTGCTTAAGATGTGAGCATTTGGAATGAAGCTTCAAACCTAATATAGAATTTTAATTTTGGTAGTCATTAGAAATGATTGTAGAAAGGTAAATATCTAATGTGATGCAGCTTTTTGGCAATGCACTTGTGCACATTACTTCCTTTCAGTCACATTTGTGGTAACGTTCACATTGATTATTCAATGCATTCTTTGAATACAAGTATTTAAACATCATCTCATTGTCATATTAGTCCAGGTAGATGCGCATTTGAGTACGTTGTATGACGATGTTCATGGTTATCATTTGAAACTCGAGTTTAGATTGGCGTAGTGTTTGATATGTTGTAATCAAAGTGGGAATGAAAAATATTATTACGATGGAATGAAAAAATCTTGTTTATTTACATATATGGAATGTAATGATTCAGTACAAGGAATTACTTATTACACGCTTTTACCTTTTTTTTCCATTAAATCTTGTAATGGAATCAAAATTATATGAAACTCTATCATTAACTGACTACATTAAATAAATTTCCTATCATCGATGGGGTACCTTTGTTTTTTTATTATCGATTCCATTACGTCTTATCGTACAAACCAAATATGATTAATAATGATAATAAATTATAACATTACACTATTTATTCCATTTTTTTGAACGGCGAATTAGTACAGTTACTAAGTTAGTTATTCGATTCCACGGTACTTACCCAGAAGGTAGTCCCTGCCAGCCTCGAATAATAATTAGTGATTCGATTTCACAGTACATACCCAGAAGGTAGTCTCTGCCAGCCTCGAATCGACGCATCTATGAGGCAGAACCCCACAGATTCCCACCTTGAAGGAAAACCCCCCACGGAGAGACTCGAGCCTGAGACCTCTCGCATGTGGTAACAACCTCCCAAATTCTTTACGTTGTTTTATTCCATTAATTTAACATTTCATTTTGTCTTACCAAACGAACCCTAGAGGTGAGCATCCACAATGGTGGATGTTGGATCGTTTTACTGAATATATCTTAACCTTCAGCTTGCAAAGAGTTTGCTCCTTTAGATAATTCTAAAGCAACAATAATGAAACACTGAGTAAACACTATTGATTATGCGGAATCTAATCAATAATGCTAAGAAGAACAATATTGAATATTACAAAAGAACTTTTATATTAAACCTTGAATCTGCCTAGGTTACAGATTACAAGCTATGATTACTATTCGATCTTTATGATCTGTGTAGAACTATATCTACTAACTATGCATAGGGTTTCTTTTATAGACTAAAGAAACCCTAATGGGCTTTACAAAACGCGTATAAAGATCATGCATATTCTTTCCTAAGATATCTCATGCATATCTCATAACCGGTACTAACTACTTTATACTAACGGTACTAACTATCTGATCAGTACTTAACATTTTGTACTGTCAGTACTAATTACAACTAGCGGTACTAAGGTGCTGTTTGTTTATTAAGAGGCTCTGAATCTGAATCTGATTTGCACATTTGAATCTGAATCTGATGCATAAATGTCTGAATCTGAATGAAATGATATTGTTTGTTTTTTCTTTTTAAATGTCTGAATGATAAAAGTACAAATCAATCTATTCTTAAAATCAATGTATTT
Organism: Tanacetum coccineum; assembly: GCA_026074375.1. Taxonomy (NCBI): domain Eukaryota; kingdom Viridiplantae; phylum Streptophyta; class Magnoliopsida; order Asterales; family Asteraceae; genus Tanacetum; species Tanacetum coccineum. The sequence continues at coordinate 11,224 of BQNB010071115.1, read as the reverse complement.
TTAAAATCAGTTTTATTCTTACGAAACATAAACATGTTTAAAAATTATATAAAGCATTTTAGTCATAAAATTAACATAGTTGTGCAACGTGAGAATAAGATGTTTTAAAAAACATTCAAAATAAAATTAAAAATTAACTTTACAATCATAAGATTGCGAAAAATAAAATTTGATGGTATACTTAAGATTGTCAAATTACAATTAAAATACTTATTAATGAAAAATTTAATCACACATACAAATTACACGGGCCACAATTTAATTTCACAAACTAGTTATATATTACTATTGTTTGAAAAACTTTAAAATGTTAAAGCATCTTCATCATTAGTATTTTGAGCATTATTTATTTAACAAAAAAAAAGATTAATTTTCATCAACGAAATATCAATATTAAAAGAAGAGTAAAAAAAACATCTCACAAAACAAAGAGAAAAAACAAAAGAAAAAAAAGAAAAAAAAAGAATAAAGAGTGAATAGGCATTAAGAGGCATCAAGACCCCCCCCCCCCACATCCACATCTAGTTGGTTAAGATGTTTCAGCCTCTGATCGCGTCTGAACAAGAGAAAAAAAACAAACGCTCTTAATGAGACAAATGTCTGAGCGCGTCTTAATGAGTCAGATTAAGAGGCTATTAAGAGACTCTTTATGAAAAACTCCTTTAGCTGGTTAAGGATTTTTCGAGGCCCAAAACTATAGTTTACTATGATTTATTAACATTTTTTAGTTTTTTGGAATTTGTGTTACACTTGTTTTTGTTCTAACTCACGGCCTATCTGTATTTTTTTGCCCGTTTCAGTTTGGTGAGCCTAGTTAAACAATCAGTTAAAACCTACCTGAAAATTATCTGTTTTTTAGACAATTAAATCAATTGCCGCTGCGAGTCCGAATCAAATCATTCACTGGCATGTATCTTCTACTGATTTTGTAAAATCCGCAATTCATTTATCGGTTTTAATCAAGAGAACAGTGTAAAATCCCTGAACTTAATGCATACAAACACCACAATCAAGAATCTGAGACTCATACGACACAAACAACCATAACAACACACCACACAAACAACACCACTTAATCCCAAACAATCCGAAAGATTCACTAAATTAAAAAATGGCTAGAGGATTTGGATTAAGATGACAGTGATTACGAAGTGGAGTTGGTATCACTTATTTGCAATTGAAGTTTGATTTTCACGAACGTCAACTTATTTCATCATGTGACTATTCTCTTCTATTTTTCTATCGATTGAGACTGCTTAATCGTATACATTTATGATTTAAGACTTGGCGATAATCAAGTTCCAGCGGTCAAGGTGGTATGGATGAAACCTGGACAACTATCACTTAAAGTGAGTTTACGTGTATGTACTCATGTGTCACACCAGATGTCGATGTGGATAATTTCAAGAGGTGTGACTTCTTATACTTTTTTTAGGAGTTAAAACTGTACTGTTGAGATTTTTCTTTCTGCACCTTTTCTTCATCAACAATAGTGCAAGATATAATAACAAATTTAGGGATTTTTACTTCAGTTTCAAGTTTGGTATATCGGGTTTACTTCACCATGTGGTCATGACAATAGCCACAAATACGCGGTTTGGTAAGTTAAACAGAGAGTTTAAAAAGGTGAGATTTAATCACACTTCTCACGGTGTATTTTTGTGCTATTCCAAGACAAAGAGAATACTTCCCAATCTAAGCAAAATCTTCAAATCTTTGATGACATTATTTTGTTTATCAAGATTTGTGCTTATGACTAGAACTTCTCAAGTATATGGACGTACACGACAATGATGCTTCCGAGAGTTCGCAACCATCATGGGGGAAAATGTGTACATCTGGGATTTAATTGACCTTGATGTTACCATGTCAACTTCCAGGGGGAAGTTTGTTAGCCCTAAAATGTTTAGTATGGTTTATGAAGTATTATGCAAACGTGAGAAGAACAGTTGCTGATTTCTCTTTTCTCGCATGCACCCCTGAACGAATATTCACCAAGCCCTATGACATAAGCAGTGGTCGTTGGTGTGGTTTGACATCTACAAAATTCCTGCTGTGCACTTTGATGAAAGTAGATATTGTTCAAGCTAAATTATGTTTCAGAATCTGCTTAAGAATAAGGGATGTTGGATTAGGGAAGCTGATTCAAAACTTCGCCAAAAAGAGTCTATGAAGAAAGCTTTTCAAGACATGCTGCATGAATTGGGAGGAAGTTAATCCAACTCATGCATACTACAATGGTTTCAGAACAGTAAAGACAATGAAAGGAATCCATGCTAAATACAAGTTTTTAAGACGAGGAGAACTCAGAAAGACAACTTCAGGCTGTGGAAGTGCCTTGGACGACTATATTAACTTGTTATTTGTACTTGTTAGGAACATTCTGTAAGTAATTCCGTAAGTCCCCATATTGGGGGAAGATTTTAGCCCAAAATATGTGACTAATCCGGAATTACATTTATCATTTATAATCGGGTCGGGTAGTTTAGCTAGTCGATAATCGGACTATAAATACTTCCCTCCATACTTCCATGAGGGGTAGAGTTCCATATTGTAAAATGAGAGTATAGTGTGTATTCCTTTTTCCTCTATTAAACCACACACATACACAAATCTCATTCACTTTCTGTTTCTATCTCTCTTCTCTTTTCTCTCTTTTTCTCTCTAATAATATGGATACTTTTCTTTTCCATTTTACCAAGCCTCCGGATCATTGTTCAAAGGGTGAATCTATACTAACAGGCTTTACAAAACGCGTATAAAGATCATGCATATCCTTTCCTAAGATATCTCATGCATATCTCATAAACGGTACTAAAAAAACCTAATTTTTTTTTTTTTATACTAAAAGGAACTAAACATCTGACCAGTACTACCTATTTTCGTAAACTGTCAATACAAATATACAACTACAGTAACTAACTAATATAACTAACGGTACTAAGATCAGGAATGCATAATTGCCCCACAATCCTCCCTAACAGATTTGCTTAACTTGTTTAACCTTCATGTTTCTTCAGTTTTACTCTTCTAAACTTCTTGGAGGATGTATCCAAACATTCTGTCAAATCTTGATCTTGATCTTTGATAATTTTGACATCTTCAGTTATCCATCTTTATCAGCAACATGTCTTCTCAGCAACACAGCAACATCCAACTAAGTTGGCTTTACAGTTTTTGGCAAACTACCAGCCATTAACGGATTTGATATTCCTTTACCAGTAGCCGTTTGCTCTGGGATAGCCAATTCTTCATTGTAAACAACAAGGTGAATTGATTATCTTGTAGTTTTGAGTAAACTACCAACTATCAACGGATTTGACTTGTCTTTACCAAAAGTCGTTTGCTTTTGGACTAGCCAATGCTTCATTGTCATAACATGGTGCATTGATAACCATATAGTTTTTAGCAAACTATCAGCTATCAACAGATTTAATTAGTCTTTACCAGGAACTGTTTGATCCCGGACTAGC
>BQNB010071114.1:0-32881 GCA_026074375.1 Tanacetum coccineum | reverse complement strand
TATGATGGTCACACTGATCATATAACTATCCCACACCCTTGCCATGCACTCATTTTTAGTGTAGGATACCCCTAGTACAACCTTCTGAACCTATCATTTTTCACGATTCTCGTAATTTTCTGGTTAAGCCATACTATTAATGAAGAGCATTGTCACCCTTTAACCAATTGTTACACCCAAATCGCCTTAGCCTACCTTGTATGTACTCACCTTTAGCACATTATTGTTTTAACCTAAGTTAATTATTGAGTACACGGTTGCTAAGTCCTTATCCTTGTTGTTAATACAAATAATGTCTAAAAACGTTATTTATATTTTTTGACCTCTCAATGTTTTGATAATAACAAAATATAAAAATGTTTACGATAAAAATAAAGGTTTACAAATTATTAATCGTAAAATTCCATTTCTAAGATTAGTGATCACTTAACGTATGTACAAACAAATCATTAAGCATGATTAGTAATCAATAAAATATTTTTTTAACCATTACATTTTCACAAAATAAATATACAAAAATACTTTTCAATAAAAGAAAATGTTTTATTTAAATAATAAAAAATTAAATCTTGTTTTTCCCCCCAAAATGAAAGCCCTAGATATATTTGGGACCGCCAGGACCATCGCCAGCTAGCCATTGGAAATCCTGTCTATAAATACTGCACTATTTCTGGCAGAAAACATACCTCTTTGCATGAACATTTCTAGTCCTCTTTCACTCTCACTAAAAACTTCTTCTCTCACACCACAAATCTCTTGATCACTAACCTTGTTTGATCTTGTTTTTCAGTGATCTACATCCCTTCTCCTCATCTCACTTCTCTACAAGTGCAAGAGAAGAACATTCGTATTCACCAAGAAAACATTGTTTATTTAGAGATCTCTCCCTCTCTCTTCCTAAGTATCAAAATCTCATGTAATTATCTTGTGTAATTATGTGATTCGGATTGTGTATAAATCCGATAGTGTAGATCTTGTGATTGTATAGTGTTTGTTAAGTGGTAAATTTGTTCTAGCTAAGATTAGGACTCAACATTTAGCTTAGTGTTAGAAAATAACGTAACGAACATGTAAACGGTTTCCCCTCCAACAGTTATATTTTTTTTTCAAAATTTTTATTTATACACAATTGACTAAAAAAGCACGCATAAAAACTTTTTGGATTTTTAGTTTTTTTTATATATGAGTTTTGGTTTAAAGACAATTACATATTAAACACAAAATAATTATTTATGGTATAAAAACCTATAACTACAAAGAAAATATTAAAACAAATACTTTTGGTTTTTCAATTTTTAGACAAAAATCTAACATACAATAATTATATAACGTATAAATTTTTTTATTGTTTTTTCTTTTTATTTATATATCTATTTATATTTTTTTAGACCAAAAGTGCGTCACACTTAAAAGAAAGTGCGGCGTACTTATAACCTAAATTTTTTATAAATTTTCAAATATTTAAAGATACGAGCGCGACAAAAATTGATACAAGTACGCCGCATACAAACAAATGTGCGGCGGTTTTATCATGACAGAAAACATAATTTTAGATTTTTTACTTATTATTTAATATTACAAATACAAACACAGGCAAACTCAAAATAGATAAACATAAACAAACCAACTAAACAAAAGGAAATACGAAACTCTTTTTAATTTTTTTTATAGTTTTGACAATTTTTTTCACGTAAGCAAACACACACAAACAAGCAAGCATGAAAAAACAAATAAAAAACACATTACAAATACTCACAGCTGATAAAACAAAAAGAAATTTCATCTTGATTTTTTGGATGTTGAGAAAACACGACACACTTAATAACAAGTGCGGCGTAGTTAGAGTTTTGACAACAAATTTTTAGAATTTTATTAGATGCACACAAGAGAAACTAAAATCTAACAAAAGCATGATTTTTATTATATAAACAAAAACATGTCAGTAATAAAAAATAAGCAAAAATAATTTCAAAATCCACAATTGTACAAGGCATAAAATCATATAAAATAAAATTTCAAATGATCACATACCTGAGACTAGCAATTTGGGGGTTTTGTTTGGGTTTTGGTTTTAAATCAGATTATGTATGTGAAAATTTACAGAAAGTACGGCGTACTTCCTGGGTTTTCAAGAAACCGGCGCACAAATTGTATGTGCGGCGTACTTCCTGAAGAAAAGCAATTTTTTTGGTTTTAGTTTGCTAAAAAACTGTACGACGAGTTTATAAATTTTGATTTAATCAGTCACGAGAGGTGGTTTTGGTGTGAAATAGGCGCACTTGGGCATAAACCTGCAAAATAAGAAACGAGAACAGGTGTGCTTCGTACTATTCTGCCAAACATGAGACATATTTAAGAGGATTTAAACACACGTAAGATGCACAAGACTAGCAAACAATCTGCAAACAACTAAACAAATCCCGACAACGGCGCCAAAAACTTGATGTGTGTTTTTACAATCTTTAAATTTATAATAACTAGAAATACCGATTTTTACTAAAAACACAACATTCGGGCAAGTATACCCTATTCGAGTGTAATATAGTATTTGGTAAGTCCAGGTCGTTCCACGGGATTTGTAGCAATTCACAAATTGTTTATCAAGTAACAAAGCTAATTGATTGTCACGGATCAAATAGCCAAAACATGTGTAAAGCAAGCAAGATACCAAGGTATGATCCACATAACATAATAGATATAGATAGAGCAAGACTTTATATAAATAAAGCATACAAGTCATATATGACGGGTAATCATAATAACAAGCATATCTACCAATGATAACATAGAATCCTTTTGACCTATATACTGCATCATCACGAGCGCATTAAGAATGGTTTATATAAAATATGCATACATATGAATTCCTCCCAACCCGGTCGGTCAACATAAGGAAGGGTCTTAAACATAATTCTACTTGGGTTATTTATCAATTTACCACACAATTCTCACAAGTATGATATTGACACGCCATAGACAAACGATTCAAAATACATCAAGACAATTAACCCTTTCGGCCTATTTCAATTGCAATGATATACCAAAAGATAAACAAGGATCCAAGCAAGATAACATCGAATTCATAAACATGTATATTCATAAGTCATAGCAAAATCATCCATATATTATTTGTTGATAGAAACAATGCCTAAAACATTATTAAAGTTGTGTAGTAGTTAGATCTTGTAAATCATTTGTAGTGTTAGTTACACCTTTGTGTGTTGTTGCAATCTTATATCATGTTTCACATATTAGAACAAAGTACCAAAATTGATATTCCAACTAGTAACAAGCACCAAACCAATTGTTCCCCTTGCAACCCATATCCGAACCTTCTGAAATCACCCGAGGAGCTGTCACTACCCTCTGCAAATCAATAGCTAAATCGCCAAATGGTGTGTTTGGTGACGAGTTTAATATATTAAAGGATTTAGAGATTTGGTGTGAATCGTCTAACCCTTGTGGTATGATGTATAACGGTTCTGGAAACGTGATGTTTAGGATCTGGAAATGGTGGTGGACCAGTGGGAAATCATGGTGGTAACATGGTGGTGAGAAGGGGTGTTTGGATCATTGGATCCTAAGATCCTCACCACTCCTTCCTCCTCTCCCACTTGATTGTAGAGATTGTATGTGTTGGTATGTAATATATAGGGGATATATGATGAGATGTGTGTATTGGGATACTTCAAATGATGTGATTTTCGTCCCTATTTATAGGCTGAGGAAGGTGCAAAGTGCGGCGCACCAAATAATTTGTGCGGCGTACTTTGGTCAAGTCAGTGGGAAAATCATAAATGCTGCTTGGATGTGCGGCGCACAAAAGAAATTGTGCGGCGTACTTGGTGAGTTAATGCAGTCTTTTTTAATAGTCTTTAATTATTGGACTCGATAGGATGTGCGGCGTACTTTCGGTCTTTTTTAGCTTTGGTCCTTTATTTTCTTCTAACTTGCTTTCCAATGAATATAAATACTTGAACTTTATTCGTTTTGAACTCAGGATGTTTTCAAGTGAACCCTAAAACGGAGTTCGTATGACCGAGTTATGGCCAAAACAGTTAACAGGTGACAGGAGATCTTTAGCTTGAGTTATTTCTTCGTTTGAGCTTCACTTCTTTGTGTTTTCTTCTGTTTTCTTCCACGACACATCATATGAACCTACAATGACAAATATATTATATTCTATACCAAAATTTCTTATATTTAACCAATAAATATACATAAAAGCATAGATAACCCATATAAAAATATGTATAATTTGAGCGTTATCAATGACGGAGAGACGTTTTGTAACACCCCAAAAACTTGGTATTTTATTACCAGAATGCCATTGGGTAAGTTTGACTACGACTTTATAAGTTTGAATGTTTTACGTGATTGGTTAGTCAAACTATAAGTATAAATATCATGTAAATGGTTTTAGAAGTATTATGTGGTCCCGTGATCAAGCCTTCCCAACCTATTCCCCTAGAGAACGATAACATCCCTCGAGTCTTGCCTATACTACTACTACAACGGTTAGGTACTCTGCCTAGGGAGTTGTAAAACTTCTTGTAGAAGTCCCTTACGATAACCACATTAAGTTTTTGGCGTTGCTGCATGAATAGTTAGGTTTTGATCATTGTTTAGCTTAGTTGTACTCGTTTGAATCCTTTCAAGTGAGAATTTAATTCTTGTCATTAGCTTTCTTTATGTCATCTTTTTCTTTTGTCCCATTGTTCATAATATTTGTAAATTTGTAAATTATAATGAATAGGTATGGTTATTCTAGCGTAGGTAGGTTTGATATATTCTTCCGTAACCAACTCTTGGTGTTCCAACAACATCAAGATGAATCTCTCTGACGGATTCATAACTTAGCGGTTTCAAAAGACGTAATTCAAAATTCCAAATCATGCCTTGTTGAAAATATAACACCTAAAACCAAGTACTATTATTTTTCACATCTTTTACGATTGATAATCACAAATATAAAAACTTCAATTGGTAAAAATTAAATATAAACAAGTAATTAGTAGTAAATTTTTCATTTCAAAAATATATCACTTAAAGGATAATAAATAAATCTTAATGTCATTTAAGACAAAGGAAATTTTTATTCATACCACACTTTTATAAAATGTTGTAAACATTTTTATAAACATTACAAAACATTTTTTACAATTAAAAGAAATGTTTTATTCAAAATAAATATTTTGAAATTCAAATTTGTGGTCCTAAAACGGCTAGAAAAGCTCCAGAAAATTCCCCCTACACTAAAGATAAACTGAGGAGCGCCTATCCTAGGGAGGCCCCCTTAAATACATGGCCGCCCCCCTTAAAATTAAGGGGACCGCCCACCTATTTAAGGGGACTGCCCCTAGGTAGATGCTCCACAGTTTGTCCTATGAATACTGGATTTTCCCCACTATTTTCTCACCTTTTGCACTCATTCTTTCTGTTCTAAACAGCCAAACATAGTCCTCTCCCAAAATCCTTTTGATCATTTAATCATAAGCATTGTTTCCAGTGATCCAAGTTTAATTCTCAAGTGCAAGAGAAGATTACTTCAATTCATCATCAAGTGAAGAATATTATACCTAGTTAGTCATACATCTTGTTGCATCCATATCCACAACACACATACTTTGTAAATCAATTGTATATCTTGTATTTGTATGTAGTAGTTAGATCTTGGTGATCTTTGTAAGTATAGTTAGATCGTGGTAATCTTACAAATATGTTTAGATAGTTGTGATATAAAATAGATTGTGGTGTAAGTATAGTTCTTAAAAGTTGTGAAGAATTTTTAAGTTGTGAAGAAGTTGTAAGTTTGTGAAGAAGTTGTGAGGTTGTGAAGTTGTGAACAAGTAGTGAAGTCGTGTTGTGATAGATTTATTCTAGCTAAGATTAGAACTCGACATTAATCTAGTGTCGATAATCATGTAAAGCAACATTGTGTTACGGTTTCCGCTCCGCCATAAGGATGCTTGTTGACATAGTAAGAAAACCTCGAGTTAGAGCTCGGGGATAGAGTAGGCGAAGAGGTGCTTCGTTACCGAACACTAAAAATTCCTTTGCATTGTGGTTTGATTGTTCTTACTCTTATCTCTTATCTTACATTATTTCCTCATACTATCATATCATATGTCTAGATAAGCATATTGTTCATATTGTGCAAGTATTGAATTCACATAAATTCGAATCTAGAATTTTTACAAACACTTTAAAACCTTAAGTTAAAAAGCGTAAACTATTCAACCCCCCTCTTAGTTTTCCACAATTGGTATCAAGAGCCACGTTAAACAAGATTTTAAAATAAATTGTATTTTAAATCTTGAATCGATCATGGAATCGGAAAAATATTTAGAAGGCAATCTATGCAAAGACCACCACAATTTATAAGTGATGGATTAATTATTGGAAAAATAGATTCGAAACATATGTTGAAATCATAGATCTAGACCTTTGGCATGTTAATACCGATGGTGATTATCCGACCTATTCATATAATCCCGAACTAAACTAAAAAAGGATGAAGTTGTAACTTTTCATAAACAAAACAATGATCTTAAAAAGAAACTTGCAAAAAATAATGAAGCTAAAATGGTAATTTATAATGCTTTGCAACGTAAAGAATACGAAAGAATTTTTATGTGTCAAACCGCAAAAGAAATTTGGGATACTTTATTAATCACTCGTCAAGGTAATAATCAAGTCAAAGCTAACGAAATAGATCTTTTTGTTTAATAATATGAACAATTCATGATTCCGAAAGAGGAATCAATAGATAATGCCTTTCCTAAATTTAACACTATTATTACTAGTCTAAAAGCACTTGATGAAGGTTTTTCTAGCAAGAATTATGTTAGGAAGTTTCTTAAGGCATTACATCCAAAATGGCGCGCGAAGTCACGGCGATTGAAGACTCAAAGAATCTAACATACCTTCCTCTTGAACGAACTTTTGAAAACATAAAGTTAATCAAAGAAGTAATAAAGAAAGAATTTCCGAAACGGTCAATAGGCAAGAAAGAACAAAGTAATCTTTTGCATAAAAGTGAAAAGGGAAAGTAAGTGATGAGATAGCTCAAAGCTCTGAAGTAAAAGACGAAATAATGCTAATGGCCGTAAAGGAATACTCAAGAATTCTCAAGAGACTGAAAGATTTATAAGACTACCACGAGCGAAAGAAAACATTCCAAAGAAGTAAAAATGATGGCTATAGTAAAAGGTGAAAGAAAATGTTTTAGATGTGGTTGATATCCAAATCACCTCATGAAATGTTTAAAGCAACAAAGAACAATGATCAAAGAAGCATTATTGGAGGATCATGGAGCGAACAATGTAGAAGATGAAGTGGAAAGACTAAAGATGAAACTTGCCTTATTAACTTCAAGCGCCCGATGAAATATCCTATAATAAACTTGGAACCCTATGAGTGGATTAAAGATAATGGATGCTAAACACATGGACCATAAACGAAATTCTTTTCTTTCATACAAAGCATACTACGGAGGAAATGTAATATCTTTGGGACAACTGCGCGGTAAAAATCAATAGGCAAAGGTACTAGCTTTCCCCCTCAAGACTAACTAATAATTGATAAATGATAGTCACGTAGATAACTTAACATATAACTTGCTTAGTGAAGTCAAATATTTGATAACAAGCAAAGTAATTATTTTACCGAACCCGGTGAAGTGGATTAAAGATATTGATGCTTAAAACACATGACCAGTTAATCGAAATTAATTTTCATCATACAAAGCATACAACGAGGAAACGTAATCTTTGGGACAACTTGCGTGGTAAAATCATAGGCAAAGGACAAATTCTTAAGACTAACAAATAGACTTAAAAATGTTGACAGCACGATATATAAACTTAACATATACCTTGCTTAGTGTAGGTCAAATATGTGATAACAATGCAAAGTAATTTTACCGAAAACAATTAGCTAAATAATCAAAGAACAAAAGGTTATAGTAAATGAATTAGGAAAAGAGGAATATCTGTAATGAAAAACTAGAAATAAACTGAAGACAAATAATGCTTGCAACATTGGACAAGAAAATTCCACACTATGGCATAGGAGATTAGGTCACGCTAATATGCAATTAGTTCAATCATTAGCATCTAAATAATTAGTTAGAAACCTACCCAAATTAAAATATGACCAACATTTTTGTGATGCTTGCAAAATTGGAAAACAAGCTCATGCGAGTCACAAGGCTAAAATATAGTTTCAACAACTAGATGCTTAGAACTACTTCATATGGATTTGTTTGGCCCCTCCGCCATACGAAGTTATGGAGGAAATCGTTATACCTTAGTAATCGTAGATGACTATTCTTGATTCACATGGACTAGATTTTTAGTAAATAAAACCGAAGCCTTTGAAAAATTCTAAATATTTAGCAAAATGATCCAAAACAAATTAGGATGTTCCATTGTATCAATTAGAACGGATCATGGTAGGGAATTTGATAATAAAGTATAATTCGGAAACTATTATGATTTAAATGGGATATCTCATAATTTTTCCGCTCATCGTACTCCACAATCAAATGGGTTAGTAGAAAGAAAAAATCGCACTCTACAAGAAATGAGTAGAACCATGTTAAACGAACAATCCATTCCTCAAAAATTTTGGTGTAATGCGGTCTATACGTCAACCTATATAATTAATTGAGTTTCCATTAGACATATTTTAGGAAAAACTCCATACGAGTTGTTAAGAGGTAGGAAACCAAACCTTAACTATTTTAGAGTATTTGGAAGTAAATGTTTTATTCTTAATACAAAAGATTACCTCGCCAAGTTTGACCCAAAGTCTTACGAAGGTATCTTCCTAGGATATTCGTAAAATAGTAAAGCTTACATAATACTTAACAAACAAACAATGAAAGTTGGAGAGTCGTTGAATGTAACTTTCGATGAAACTCCTCCCCTGCCTAAAACATCACCACTGGAAGATGATGAGTTAGTCGAAGAAAAAGCTATTGAGGTTAGTAAAACAAAACCCATAGGCAATGATCTTGAAGACACTCATTAGAAAATGATCAAACTGTAAATATTAAAGAATCTAAAACATCATCCTTAGAAAACGATTATTAGTAATCTACATCAAAGAACTATAAGGTCGCAAAATCAGACAAAAAGCAATTTCTTTTGCTTTATTTCAACAATAGAACCTAAAAATATAAATGAAGCATTAAAAATAAAAAATAGGAAGGGCCGAAGGGCAAGAGACTAAACAATTATAAAAACAAGCGATGTTTGGACAAGAGACCTAAAACCCAGTGGAATATACATGTATAGAACAAAATGGTATAATAATAAACAAACTTGAATAAAAATAGTCAAACTAGAAACAAAGGCCTAGGTTAGTCGCCCAAGGATATAATCAACAAGAAGGAATTGATTATGATGAAAACATATGCAACCCATAGCTAGACTAAGTCCATAGAATACTTTTCGCTTTATGCCTTGCGCACATATACTAAAATTATACCAAATGGATGTGAAGAGTACATTCCTTAACGGTTTTATCAATGAGGAGGTTTACATGGCACAACAACCTCCGGATTCATTTGACATTCTTCGCAAAACCTAATATTCTATACAACATAAGAAAGACTCTTTAAGACTAGAAACAACTCTAAAAGCAGGTACATCTATTAAAACTTTCCTTATTAAACTAATTACCCATGGGAATGTAGATAACACACTCTTCACTAAAAAGAAAGACTTTCCAATCTTATATTTGTACCCTAATATATGTTGATGAATTTTATATTGATCAACTTGTCAAGAATGTGTGATGACTTTGCCAAGATCCATGCTGATGAGTTTGAAAGAGTATGATGGGGAACTAAATTTCTTCTTAGGAATTACAAATAAAACAACTAGATGATGGAATATTTTTTATATCAATCAAAATATAATAATGGAAATGCTTAAAAATTTGGACTAAGAAAGACACTAACCAATAAAACCCCTATGTCTACGTAAACCAAAACTCACGAAGACGAAGAAGGTGAGTCCTAATAATACAAATATAGAGCATGATAGGTAGTATTTTAGTATACGTAAAACACAAGTAGACCCGATATCATGTTTAGTGTTTGCCTTTGTGCCCGCTTTCAAGAGGATCCCAAAACCTCTCACCTAGAAGCGGTTAAACATATCTTCCGATACATTAAAGGCACTACGCATTTAGGATTATGGTATCCTAAGGGATCCGGCATAGAAACAATAGTGTATGCGGATTCGGATCATGCGGGAGATTACATAGATCGCAAGAGCACTAGTGGTGTTTGCATGTTTATGGGATGTTGTCTAACATCTTGGTTTTCGAAGAAGCAAACCGCTCTTGCCATCTCCACAACCGAAGCGGAATATGTAAGCGCCGGAAAGGCATGTCAACAAGCCCTATGGATGAAACAAGCTCTCATAGACTATGGCGTTAGGTTAGACGACATTCCAATAATGTGTGATAACAAAGGGGCTATAGACTTAAGTAAGAATCCGGGTCAACACTCACGAACAAATCACATTTAGATTCGCCATCACTTCCTTCGCGATAATGTTCAAAAAGGAAATATCACTATAGAAAAGGTCACATCGGAAGACAACATAGCCGATATCCTAACTAAACTAATTAAATGTAAGCCTTTACTTACGTCTAGGTCTATGAATAATGGAACAAATCGATTAAGTATTTGGCATAATAAAGAAATGATAATCATCAAAGAATTGTTTGACAAAAATTCTGGGAATTTTTTTCAAACAGGGGGTGGCCCCCTTAAATCATAAAGGGCGGGCCCCTTAATTTTAAAGGGACCACCCAGACTTTAAGGGGACCACCCACTGACAAAAAAAAAATTCTTCTTCTCTCTGTGTCTAGGTTCCTATTTTACACAAAAAAACAAGATTGGGAAAAGTTTATAAACAAACTTCTACTAATTCTTCTATGCATATCTCATTATATATAATAGTCCCAATCTATTATTTTCTAAAAAGTTCTTCTCACAACTAGGAGCACATAAAAATCAAGTTTCATATATTGTTGAGATATGCTAAAAACATTTTTCACATATGCATAATGTTCTCTTACTTGTTGTCAAAAGTATATAATCTAATATATAATTTTTGACAATCTTGATTGAGCAAAATTAAATCATGGAGCATTTGGATTATTTCTTAGGTTTTACTTGTCTTAGTGTCGAAATAATCGCTACTCCACATTTTTCGCATTTAGACACACACTAGTACTTGCACAAAAGTTTGGTTCATTGTTAACTTAGCCCTCTTGTCAAGAAAAATTCCTTGTGCATTATATCTAGTTACTATTTTATATATGCCTCTTACAACTCTTATTGGATCCTTAATATGAGTATATGCCAAAATTATGTGTAATAGTTTTATCCTACATCTTGTCATATATATGTAGAATGTTGAATGCTTAATTGCTATATGCTAAAAATCCTAATTGCCATAAAAAGATGGACTTGCTGCAAATTAACCTCCAAAACAGAAACCCTCACATAAAATTTTGTGAAAATTCAGTGTTTTGGAAATCTAGGAAACAACAGAGGGCAGAGGGTGGCCCCCTTAATTCATAATGGGCGACCCCCTTATCTTTAAGGGGACCGCCCCATATTTAAGGGGACTGCCCTAGTATAACACGAGCAAAACAGTATTTTTTCTTTCTTTTTAACCAAACACCCTCTAAATTTAGCTACTGTTTCCCTAAATTCATAAACATTTATTGGAATTGATCCTTTGAATGTTCATGTTTCCTAATTTAAACCTTTCCTCCACTATAAATACATCCTCATCCATCATCAAACAATCATCCTCACCAATGTACATCTTCCCTAACGTAAACCCACATCCAAATCATCAAGGGTAGCCAAAATGAGTGTGAAACCCATTTGGAGGAGAAACCAAACCTTTGCAAACACATCGAATGTGCTCAATGCAACTTCACCAATCCACAACCACTCACTCTCATACATGAACAACTTAAGATAACAATCACCCTAGATCAAGCATTACTAAATCCTTACATCAGGACACAAGACCAAAATCACCACAAGATTGTCTCTCATCCTCCCATCTCCCATTTCATTCATTCACCCATCAATTCAACATGTTACTCCACATTCAAGCTAAGCCTCCACCTCAAAATACAACCAAACTCCTACATTTACGAACATCTCGCACATTACAACAAGTTTTTCTCACATCACCACTTCCGATTCCACCCATTCAACCTCACAATGTTTCTCACCACTCCAAGGCTCCACCTCAAAGAAACAACCATACTCACCACACACCACCTCTATCACCAAGTAAAAAGGCCTATTTGATGACATTAATCAACTCAGTACCTATCAAACCTCTTAGCATGCTCTACCAACACAAAACAACATTTCCTCATCACCTTACTCTCCAAACCTACCACACACCCTCAATCATTACCAAGTTAAAACCCATGTTTGGTAGTGGCCCTTATATGCATCTTCACCCAAAACAATTTCTTAGCTTTAAAAAAGTGAGGATATCAATTGGATTGAATACCCTCCTCACTCTTAGAACGACTCATCCACCTCCTAGAGTTCAAAGAGATTATCCCTCCACAACCGCCTCTGCCTCTAAAAACTCTCCAACCAACATAATCTCAAATTCCTCCAAAATAAACGTCAAACCCCTTTTGTATCGCAAGCAAGTCAAAAATCCTTCTATGGCTACTTAGGATTTTTCTTTATGTATTAATATGCTTCTAAAGCATATTTTTTTTCTCTTTATGTATGCTTGTGTGTTGTTCACACACATTGTCCTAAATGAATGAAGTATCTTTTGCTTTGATGTTATGCTTTGCACTTGTCATATTTTCCTTCCTTTATGATCTATATGTTAGAAATTATAAGTATTTTCTAACTGGTTTTTGTAGCCAAGAAACCATAGCTCGATTCCTTGGTGCCCTCGAATGAGGGGGAGCACACATCAAGGGGAGCATTTATTCCGTCGATTTAACTAGTAATTCTCGACGATGTTTTTTGATTCTACAAAAAGGAGGAGAAATGATATGAAACTCACTAAATACTTGTTTAAAAATAATTTTACATTTAATGAGTTTAAATTTTGTAATGCTCAAAAGGAGATTGTTCAATAAAATATAATGCCTAAAAAACATTACTAATAATTTTTCACATCTTTACGTTTTGATAATCACAAAATATAAAAACGTTCAATGTAAAATTAAACATAAACAAGTAATTAGTAGTAAATTTTAATTTTCAAAAATTATATCAACTTAAAGTATGAATAAATAAATGCTAAATGCATTTTATATGATTCAAAGAAATTTTTTATTCTACCTCACACTTTTTATAAAAAAGTTTGTAAACATTTTTAGTAAACATTAACAAACATTTTCTACAATTAAAGAAAAATTTTTATCAAAATAAACATTTGAAATCAATTTGTGGTCCTAAAACGGCTAGAAAAGTACCCGAAAATCCCCTTACACTAAAAACAAACGGGGAGCGCCTATATCCTATGGCGGCCCCATTAAATACATGGCGCCCCCCTATAAGAATTAAGGGTACCGCCCACCTATTTAAGGGACGCCCTAGTAGACGCGCCCTCCAGTTGTCCCATAAATTACTTGACTTTTCCCTACTATTTCTCACCATTGCACTAATTCTTTCATGCTCTAAACAGCCCACATATCCTCTCCAAAATCCTTTGATCATTTAATCATAAAGCTTTGTTTCCAAGTGATCCAAGCTTAATTCCTTAAGTGCAAGAGAAGAATACTTTCATCATCAAGTGAAGAAGTATTATACCTTAGTGTGCATAGCAATCTTGTTGCATCCATATCACATACTTGTAAATCATTTGTATATCTTGTATTTGTGTGTAGTAGTTAGATCTTGGCGATCTTTGTAAGTATAGTTAGATCGTGGTGATCTTACCAAGTAGTGTTAGATAGTTGTGATATAAATAGTGTGGTGAAGTGAAGTCTTGAAGTTGTGAAGAAGTTGTGAAGTTGTGAAGAAGTTATGAAGTTGTGAAGAAGTTGTGAAGTTGTGAAGTTGTGAACAAGTAGTGAAGTCGTGTTGTGATAGATTGGTTCTAGCTAAGATTAGAACTCGACATTTAGCTTTGTGTCATAAATCGGTGTAAGCAACGTTGTGTACTGTTTTCTCCTTCCATAAGGAGTTTTTACAATAGTGAAGAAAATATCGAGTTATGTGCGTCTGGGAGTGGAGTAGTGGCAAAGGAAGGTCTTCGTTACCGAACCACTATAAATCCTCGCGTTGTGGTTTGATTATTCTTACTCTTATCTCTTGTCTTACACTATTTCCTCATACTATCATATCAATTGTTTAGATAAGCATATTGTTCATATGGTGCAAGTACTGAATTTACATAAATTCGAGTCTAGAATTTTTACAAACACTTTAAAACCTTAAGTTAAAAAGAGGTAAACTATGCAACCCCCCTTCTAGTTTTCCATAATACCCTTAGTATATGGACCCTAATTGAAATCTTTCTTAAACATCTCGACTCGTTATCCCGTCATATCATCAATTTGACAGCAGAAGGGGATCTTAAGAAGTTTAGTAAAATTGGAGCATGGCATGCCATAGAGGATTGTGCCCAATATGATAAAAAAATGTAGCAACCCAACAAGCTCTATTTCTGATGAAACAATAGCAAATCTAAATGCTTAAATAGTTGGGGATGATATGGTTAGGTTACAGATACCTAGGTTCATAGCATGGTTAGATTATGATGAGCATGTAGATAGCCTAAGTACGATGGATAATGAGGAAGGAGTTACAAGCCCTGAGAGTACCACACAAACCCTACCATCGTTTGAGGAATACACACCACCCGTGACTTATCCGAAAGAAGTAGAAAAGACTTTAGGAACCCCGATAGAGGTATAACGCTTATGAACGAAACAAAACCACTAGAGGATTTAGGCTTGAATACTTGTAATCATGACATTCCTCTTAGCTCTAAGAAAATTCCTAGTATTGATGAACCGGAGCCTCAACCACAACCCTTACCAAATTGTCTATCATTAGATGTAAGTCTAGGAGAAGAAAGAGGCCCCGAACCACCCATCAAACCACATAGTCCGGATAGTTGTAGGATGAAGGAAGCAGATAGATTAACCATTAATACACCACCTTCACCTCACGTGGCATCTTTCTACCTTAAGGATGCATATTTCTAATATCGTCCATGCATCGATGATCCTAAGAAACATTATGGATTTAAACCAGGTTTATTAAGAAAAAGTGCATCCCTAAGTGTTGATATTTCAAATTGGGAGATGTTTGATGATGATTGGGGATTAGAATCTAAGGAAGTTTCTCATATAGGAAAATAACTTAGTTTATTTGATAGGCCAAATAAAGTAGAGAGAGGTAGAATTCCAGAACCACGCTGTTTAGAGTCTATTCTTCAACAATAAATTTCTCAACATATGGCTCCTTCTCATTACGATGGTATGTACCGTTACTATCACCCGTACTTGAACTCAAGTGTAGGGGAACCTTCCCATTTATCTGTTAAATAAGGGTAGAGTCAGGCTCGTGACTCGAACATAAACAAGCATTTTTTGGGAGGCAACCTAATGTTTACTTTTATCGCATATTAGGAGTATCTTGTATGTTTTAATTCTTTATAGTTTGTTTATTATGTTTGAATTGGTTTGTAATCATGCTTTGTATTGTTTTTAACCTCGTCTTAATTTCAATCAAAGGTATTTTGCAAACAATAAGTGTAGGGGAATTTATCCGGCTTTTGAGCCATATTCAAACATGTTTAATGAATTGTTTAGATTAATTCGCGTCAGTATCGAGTCATATGATTGAATTGTTAAATCTCAGGTTTTGTACAACCAATTATACAGGAACTAACGTATGGAATCAAGTGCAGGAAATTTTTCATCAAAAACAAAAATTTCGTTTTCACAGACGGTGGAGACGGCGTCACGATTAACAAGTGACGCCGTCACCACGACACCTGTGACGGGGTCACACAAACCCCGACGGCGTCAAACGCCCAGGTCCAGAAAACTTAAAAGTTTTTAATTATTTTTGAAAATAAAACTTGCGCAACATTTAATATATGTATCCTTCTGTATAAACCTGCAAAACCTGATTAGCTTAACAATTCTTTCATCCTATCTATCGAGTCGAACCCTAAATTCATATTGTATATTGGTAAATCGCACATTTTATGCTTGGTATAGTTTTCTCTGTCTTTGATTACAGGTTATATTTGATGAGAAGAAGCTTGGAAGTTCTTAGGAAGTTTCATTAGATGATTCTCGGAGGACGATCTAACCAGTTATCGCATGTTTCTTCTCCATTATTGAGTAAACCAGGGGAGTACTAGTTTCTTTTACTTGTTTTCTTTTCCCTTTATCTGTTTTAACGGGTACTTCCAGAGAACATTGGGGACAATGTTCAAAATAAGTGTAGGGGGAAAATAAGCCTTAGAAACTATTTCTTCATTTGTCATTTGCTTTGTCCTTAAAAAGATGGGTAATATATCGAAACATAGCATAAAAGGGTGATTTTTACCAAAATTTAAATTTTTTTATGACACATACCAACGAAAACCGAGTATTACTAGCGTCCCATGGATAGGAATTTATATGACTAGCACAATAACCCTTAAAATTCCACCCCAAAAATGTGAGGTTCGCCCTTAGATCTTTAGGAATTCGGGTACCTATCGTCGGTAACCCAAGATGATTTTATCTTTACCCGGTTCGAGTTAAGGAGTGAGCAGTCACATGTGTCTATTCCGTCATTACGGATGTGTACATGTGGTCTTTGTCGCCTTTTCTGGAATGTCTGGTGTTAGTAAAATTCATATGAGTGTACCGGTAGTATATTAAATTCTAGAACTTGTTTTAGTGATGCATCCCGAGACCGCATAGTAAGTATTAGGATTTGCTTGATAAGAGGCATTAGGAATAACCCATGTTTTAAACCTGTAATTGTTATGATGGTCACCTCGATCATATAACTATCCCACACCCTTGCCATGCACTCACCTTTAGTGCAGGATACCCTAGTACAACCCTCCGAGCCTATCCTTTTTCACGGTTCTCGTAATTTTCTGGTGGATTCCAGATTATTAATGAAGAGCATTGTCACCCTTAAACCAATCGTTACACCCAAAAAGCCTTAGCCTACCCCGTATGTACTCATTTTTAGTACATTATTGTTTTAACCCAAGTTAATTATTTGAGTACACGGTTGCTAAGTCCTTATCCTTGTAAATACAGTTTTGGGACGATTGGGATTCATGGTAGTATTTATTTCGCGGAAGAATAGGGAAGAAAAGTTAAGTCAATACCCCTATATGTTTGGTCAATGATCTCCATGTTTTTGATCCCCCTCAAATCAGTCATTAGTTAATATTGTATATATCGAGCATGTAAAGCTCAAGTGTGAGTGGTGACGACCCCATGTTGTGATTACTTTATTCAAAAAAATGAGGAAAAGATAAAAGAAAGAGATATGGTGCTAGGTTTTCGTACGAGGTTTGTATATCTTCGTTCGAGTCTTGGCTTAGCAACCAAACCAATGTGTATTCGGGTAAATAATTAGCTAACCCTTCCACTCCAAATTCACCCAAAGCCACCAAAATGTATCCCATCCGTTTCCATTTCCATTATATGTTATCTTACACCTATACCCTACAACCCTTTAAAAAGACCTCTTAGATAGAAATGAATAATGCTTGCACCTAGCGGTGGAGGTTTGATCCTTTACCAAGCTTATGCTAATTTATATGCTATGACAGGTAATGAGTGTTGATTTTTCCGTTTCCCCCATATGTTATAATTCATTATACACCCGAGAGAAAGAGAGAATCCCAAAAACATTATGTGATAGGTGCTATATGTATTTTCTGGTTTTATTCACGAGGTTAGAAGGTAGTGTTTTTGTAGAATATTTTTAAAGAGTTGGTAAATGACCCCTCATATTATTATTGTCTAGATAGAAAAGCCCATTTGCTTGAGGACAAGCAAATCCCAAGTGTAGGGGTATTTGATGAGGTATCATTTTATACACTTTTTCGGGGTCATTTAACCCCCAGTATCGTGTATTTATGCCCAAAATAGGTACTTAATCGTTCCTTTTCAGGTATTTCTCATTTGGATGACATTTGGATGAATTACACGTGACTTGGGCTCATTTAGAGAAGAAACGGACAAGACTACAAACCAACACCAAGACTCTTGAAGATTTGTGCTCACAGAGCCTTAAGACGGCGTCACATATCATACACGACCCCGTCACACTTTATCTAGTGACGGCGTCACACATCTCAAGACGGCGTCAGCCCGCACCGACTCAAACACAGATCTAGGAGATTCATTTCATGACGGCGTCACGACTAAAACGCGACGCCGTACAAGATTTTTTATATATTAAAACCGAATTTTGGGTTTTAGTGTGTAACTTTAGAATAAAATATGAGGGTACGAGCCCCTAGTTCGTTTAGCAGCTGTTAGGAGACGATTTTGGGCCTAGAAAACCCCATTGTAACTACTTCAATCATGTTTTTACTCAAGTAAGATTACTTTACATTCATATGGTCTATGTGTTGTTTGATTTATTGTTCTTGCTTCATTCTTAACATGCTAGGCTAAACCTATTATTGTGTTTATTTATGATTGTATGAAACCTAGAATGTAGATCTTAGTGATGTTGCTTCTTGTGATGAATGTGCACGTTGGGCTTTAGAAAACCAGCTTTCTGTCTATAATTGTTGTTGATATGTAATTGGAAACGTGATTGTGTAGAAAGGATACCAGCGGTAACAGTCTTCATACTACCTTACCCTGATTCTGGTTGATCCCTCTTAGGTTATTTCACATGCATTCAATATGTATCATAGGGGCCTTGTAATAGTCTTCATACTACCTTACTTGTGCGTTGCCCTAAGAGCGTATCGCGTAGACGGCGTTTTCGTGTAATTTGTCTACACTTTAGGAAATACCTACACAGATCATCACCAAGTTGTGACAAAGTGGCAACTGAACTTAGGAAAAGCAATCTAGGGAGTGATACATGATTAAATAAGCACAATATTTTATCTGATTGTTATCACCTTTAATTTAGATTATTATTTAGTTTAATTAGCTAAAACAAAACCACTCTCTCCAATAAATGATTTTACCTGCTTTCATAAAATACAAAAATACAAAAAGAATCTTTCTTCAACCCTTAGAATTATGTTAGACCGTGATCAAGCCTTCCCAACCTATTCCTCGAGTGAACGATAAACAACCCCGAGCTTTGCCTATACTACACTACAACGATTAGGTGCACTGCCTAGGGAGTTGTAAAACTTCTCGTGTAGAAGTCCTACGACGACCGCACATCAACGGCGTCGGGATTAACACCAGACAGCGTCACGTCTCCAGGAATGTAAAAATTACAACTTTTTTAGTATTTATAAAAAATAAAATGTGCAATATTTAAAATTTGTAATTCTTTTGTAAACCTACATAAACATATGGCTACATCATTACTCTCATCCTATCTTTACTGTTTTTATAGAGTCAAAAACCTAAACTCTCATTGTATTTATATATATCCTGCTGATTTTATGCTTGGTGTAGTTGTCTTTGTCTTTGATTACAAGTTGTATTTGATGAGAAGAAGCTTGGAAGTTCTTAGGAAGTTTTATTGGATGATTCTTAGAGGACAATTTAACTAGTTATCGCATGTTTCTTCTCTATTATTGAGGAAACCAGGGGAGTACTAGTTTCTTTTACTTGTTTTCTTTTCCCTTTATTCGTTTTTACGGGTACTTCTATAGAACATTGGGGACAATGTTCAACTTAAGTGTAAGGGAAATAAGCCTTAGAAACTATTCCACCAATTGTCATTTGCTTGTTCCTTAAAATGATGGGTAATATATCAGAACATACCATAAAAAGTAATGTTGACCCAAATTATAAAACTTTTTATGACACATACCGACGAAAACCAAGTATTAATAGCGTCTCATGGATAGGAATGTATATGACTAGCACAATAATAACCCTAAAATTCCATCCTAAAATATGAGAGTAGGTGGTCGCCTTAGATCTTTAGGATTTCGGGTATCCAGTATTGATCCCAAGATAATTATACTTTAGCTTGTTCGAGTTAGTTTCTCGACAAGGCAGTCATACGTGGTACGTGTACTATTTATCGTTACGGATGTGTACGTGTGGTTTAGGTCGCCTTTTCTAGAAAATTAGTGTCGGTATTAAATTATATGAGTGTACCGGTAGTATATTAAATTCTAGAACTTGTTTTTGTGATGCATCCAAGGACCGCATAGTAAAGTATTGGGATTTGTGCTAGAAAAGAGGGACATTAGGATTAACCCTGTTTTAACCCGATAATTATTATTTTTATGGTCACATCGATCAAGAACATCCCACACCCTTTCCATACACTCGTTTTTATTTTTTATAGTGAGGATACCCCTAGTAAAACCCTCCGAGCCTATCCTTTTTCACGGTTCTCATAATTTTTTGGTTAATCCGGACTATTAATGAAGATCATTGTCAACCCTTAAACCAATTGTTACACCCAACTTGCCTTAGCCTACCTTGTATGTACTTGCTTTTAGTACATTATTGTTTTAACCCAAGTTAATTATTTGAGTTACAGGTTGTTGCTAAGTCTTATCCTTTGGTGTCTTTTTTTTTTTCTTTAAATACAGTTTTGGGACGATTGGGATTCATGGTAGTATTCATCTTATGAAGAATTGGGGAATAAATAATTTATTACCCCCAATAGAGCTCAATAAGCTCCATGTTATGTTGATCCATCTCAAATCGGGTCATTAGTTAGATTGTAAATATAAACCCCCATGATGTATTATATATTTAAGTAATGGCAGTGCAAAAGTGTACGAAAAAATGTATATAAAAAAGTAAAAAAAATGTACGGGCTGCCATTTGCTTACGTCCATGTTTATATTAGAGTCAAGAAAAGAAAAAGAAAGAGATTGGTGTGGAGTTTTGTAGAGTTTGTATATTTTGTCTGAATCTTTGGCTTAGCAACCAAACCAACGTGTATTCTTATAAATAATTAGCTAACCCTCCACTCCAAATTCACCCAAAAGTCACCAACCATATGTATCCCATCCGTTTTCATTTCCGTAAATGTTATCTTACACTAACACCCCACAACCCTTTAAAAGACCTCTTTGATAGTAATGAATAATGCTTGCGCCTAGCGGTGGAGGTTTGATCCTTTACCAAGCCTATGATAATTTATATGCTATGACAGGTAATGAGTGTTTATTTTTTTATTCCCCATTATGTTATAATTTATTATACACCCGAGTGAAAGAGAGAATCCTAAACACTTATGTGAGGTGCTAGTATATACTTTTCGTGCTTTTAATTACGAGGTCTAGAAGGTTGTGTTGTAAAATACTTTTAAAGAGTAGGTATAAATTCGTCATATTGACTGTTGTTCTAGGTAGAAAAGCCCATTTTGACTTGAGGACAATAAATCCCAAGTGAAGGAGTATTCGATAGGTGTCATTTAATACTATTTAGGGTCATTTAACCTCTAAATCTGCAAATATGCCTCAGATATTTCATGCTTAATCGTTTGTTTTCAGGTTTTTATGTTGTTTGTTTTCAGGTTTTGCAAATAGTGGCTGGAGACGGTGTCGCAAGTATAAAGCAAAGCTGTCGTGATCTCTCTAGTGACGGCGTCAAGAATTTGGCGACGACGTCAAGACGTGGACGACTTAAAGAGGATCTAGAATCATCTACGTGGCGACGGCGTCAGGATTACAAAGCTACGCCGTTGCGTCGACATCTTTTTAAATATAAATCTGTTTTTAAGGTTTTAGTGTGTAACTTTGGGATAACTTTGTATAAACGAGGAGCGAACCCTAGTGGTATTTTTAAGAGCTTTATAGGTTGTTTTTAGGGCCTTAAAATCCTATTGTAATACCTTGAATCTTTGTTTTAATCAATAGAGGTTATTTGATCATTAATCAATTCGATATGTTTTTTATGTTGTTTTTTGAAAGATGAATCTTCTTACTTCTATTATAACATGCGAGGCAAAAACCCTCCTTTAGTGTTTTATCTATGATTGATTGAAACTTAGGTTGTAGATCCTTTGATATTGCTTCATTGTTGATGAATGTGTGAGTTAGGCGTTAATACCAGATTTGTCTATATCGCTGTTGATATTGTCTAGGGAACTGCGAGTAGGTTGGTTAGGGGAAAGTGATTCCATCCGGTAACAAGTCATTCATACTTACCGTACCCCACTTATGGTTTGATCCATTTAAGTTATTTCACATGCATTTAATATACTCTTAGGGGCTTTGTAATAGTCTTCATACTTACCCGTACTAGTGTTTGGCTTAACGGAATATTAATAAACGGAGGGTTCGTGTAATCTTCATGACCTAGGGAAGAAAGTACTTACACATATCCCATCACAGTGTGACAAGCAACGAATTAGGAGAAAGCAATTGAGGAGTAGTGCATGATTAGGTAAATACATTTTCTTATCATAAAGTTATCACCAGTAGATTAGATATTACTTAGTTTAATTATTAGTTAAACAAACCAACCTCTCAAACCATAGATTTACTTGCTTTCTTATAAATATAAAAACACAAAAATAATCTTCTTTCAACCTCTAGAACTCTGTTAGACCGTGATCAAGCCTTCCCAACCTATTCCCCTAGAGAACGATAACAACCCCCGAGTCTTGCCTATACTACATTGCAACGACTAGGTACACTGCATAGAGGCTTGTAAAACTTCTTGTGAAGTCTTCGCATGTAACACCCCTATTTTTACAATATAGCAGCGGAAGCTAATCTGGGGTATTACTTCATGGATACAACAATCATAATCATAGAAAATGACCCAAAAGAGACGTTTATTCGAATAGATACGGTTATCATTCATTTCAAATAGAGTTTTACAAAGGCAGGGTCCCAAAATCTAAAACATATGTTTGAAATGATAACAGTTCAGCCAATTTGTGTCCCATGCCACTCCGTGCCGCAACTTGCCTCAATTACCTGAGCTAGACAATGGCTAAAAGTCAACACAATGGATTGAGTGAAATTCATGGGTTTGATATAAACGTTTGAATACAAGTAATAGTATAATAATTGTATAAATACAATTATTATGAAAATGATATTGTTATGATCTTGGGTCATGTTATTATATACCCGTTATTAGTAATAGTCGCAATGAATCATAGTAACAATGTATTATCCCGTTATTGCCTTGTTTTGTCTGATTGGTCTTGTTCTCGTGTCATCAACATATTATCATCCAAAGTCAATTTAATGACTCGAAGAGCTCATAATATCAACATATTAACATCCAAAGTCAATTTAACGACTTAAAGTCAAATTTAACTTCTTGTAGGATTTATTACACTAACATTAATATCCAAAGTCAATTTAATGACTTGAAGTCAAATTTAACGACTTGTAAGGATTTTATGAGCACTAACCATTAATATCCAAAGTCAATTTAACAACTTGAAGTCAAATTTAACGACTTGTAGGATAGATAACTTAGGCAGCAATTGTAATGATATGTCAGAATAGCATGTAACTTGTATTCGTACTTTATAGCATGTATCCTCCTCACGGGTTTATGAAATAATTAAAGAGATTAAAAGTGAGGCTATGAACTCACTAAGTCATTGAAAAGTAATCACATTGTTATAAGATAAAAGAGTATGTAAAAGAGTTTGTAACGAGCATGTATCCCCCTCACAGGTTTATAAAATACAATGTAAATAAGTATAGGCGGAGGTTATGAAATTCACCTATTGGTAAGGTAGAATGTAAAATATTCTGTAATGAAAGCTGACGACCTTATCACAATCTTAACCAGGGAATGTTGATATAGTAAAATGATAATAGACAGCCACGTCACGCAACCTGAGTAAATATGTTGAGTCTTAGGAAGATTGTACTTTAGAACTTTGGTTTAAGAGTTATGAGTTTGATTGAAGAGTTTGGAATTATTGTATCACTGTTCGGGCCATCATAATTCAGAAGTCATTCAGTAAACATTGAGTGGAGTAGGGCACTTTAAATTTTAACCCAACAACACAGTCAGAAACGTTAATACCAGATGTAACTCCTTTAATATGAAAGCTCCCTTGTTTGTGATACGAATTAATCGGTTTTATGTATTTAAGCGTTTTAATCAATATCTGGAAATGTTAAGCACGAGAAGCGTTAATTAAAGTTATGTCTGGTAAGGTTTTAAACATGATTTTATACTTTTTCAAAATGTTGCATTTTAGACCCTAGGGTTTGGAAAATTGCAAATAGGTCCTTGGAGTTTGCATTTTTACGACTTTGGTCCTCAAACTTTGAAAGTTAATCAAGTAAACTTGGACTTTGAAAGTGACATAAGAGAATTCATGGAGTTATAACTTTGATTAAATGACTCTTTTAGTCCTTTTAGTTATAAGTTCCAAAGATCGATATATACCCTTTGCATTAGGCATATTTAAATTTTTTATTACAAATCATGTCCAAATAGCATGCAAGCTTAGTTTAACATTTCCATAGGCATTTATAAGATATATAACTAAAATATGAAGGTTTTAACGAAACAATGTTTAAAAATAATGATTCGTTAAGCTAGAAGCAAAAGCGGGTTCAAATTAGGGTTTCAAACGTAAAGCGGGGGTTTTTAAGTTCAAAGTCCTTCATTAATCAATAAGTAGTTATTTTAACTTAGTTAAGCATGATGTAGGATAGATTACTTATAAAAATATTTAACCATTATAACATTTAGTTTTAAGAAAACGCGAAATTAGGGTTTCGGGTGTACGGTTTTGGATCAAAATGGAAAATGCGCATGAATTGAGTTATGAAACTTTAACAAGAGTATATTTAGGATCATATGAACATTTTAGGGTTTGTAGGAGTGAAAATTTGAACATTCAAAACCTGGGTTTGAGCTTCAAGGAGCAAAAATGGTGGAAACGGGTCAGAATCAGGACTTTCGGCTTCGTATGGCTAGAGTAACGACTCCCGGGCTTCGTTTCTTGGTTTCTTTTGCTTCCTTTCTGTACTTGAGCCTTCTTAAGATCACTTAGGATCTATTAGAGCAAAGTATTGCTTCTATGTAAGGGTTATAGAGGAGGAAGTGGGGGATGAAGAAAAATGAAGTGTTATGGCTCCTATTTATAGTATTTTCGAAACTTAGGGACCAAGGGAGCTTAGAGATCTGGTTAGGACACATATGAGAGCTAGAGGGTGACTAAGAGAGGCTAGAGGATGTGTTGGATAGGCTAGAAACTAGCAAGAACATGGTGGAAACACCATGTGTATGCCGCGGCTTATACTAGAAGAAACAAGAAGATACAAGTGACCATGTGCTCATAATTTTGACCAAGGATTGGTCTAAGTAGGTGCATAAGCTGCTTGAAGGTTTCTAGAAGAGTTCTTGGGTGGTCATTTGCACATGGTAGCAATTTAGAGGGGTTAAAATGGTCATAGAAGCAAACCGGGTCTATTTTGGGTTCGACGGGTTCTTCAAAGGTTTTAACAAGGTACATTGTGTTATAAATGATTAAGGAATGATGAAATAGGTTGTTAAGGTCTGGGATTAAAGTAATTAGCAAAGATTAGCAATTCGTTTGGGTTAAAACGGATTAGAATTGAAGAAATGGGAGTACGGGTTCAACTAGGGCTCGTTTAGGGTTTTCTTGACTTTCTTGGCTTATATTTTGCATACTCTTGATTAGGAATGATGGAATACAAATCCTAGGGCTTATATAAAGTATTATCAATGAAGTTTGGTCGTTGGTTTAAGTTATAATGGGTTGAAATTGAGAAAACGGGTCAAAGTTACAATTAGGGCATAATTAGGGTTTTCTGGATTCGTTAAGGTTTTCTAGGCTTTGATTTCTTGCACATTGCCAAGTTAATGATAGATAATGATTTGTAAACTCATTTTATGAGTTTATAATGGCCCTTGGTTGGTTATTTGGGATTAGAATGGTTTAAAATGAGTAAACGGGTTAAATGAACCAATTAGGTACATTTAGGGTTTCTAGGATATGTTTTACGTACAAGTGAAGTAAAATGATGAAGTAATGATGAAATAATGATTGAATAGGATTGATATGATTGTAAAATAAGTTTTTTTTACACATTTTTTATGTGTTGAGCTTGTTTTTTTATTAGGTTTACAATGGATAAAAGCCAAGAAACAGGTCATGGTTTAGAAACTAGCTTGGTTTTAGAGTTTAGGGTTTTGAATTTGGGTTTTGAGTGTAAAAAGCTGTATGAAAGCTTATGAATAGAATATTTAGGGTTTAAATCTTGTAGAATGAGTGTAGTAGCTTGTACATTCACTTTAGGGGTTAACCCTTCCGTGAGATTAGGGTTTAGGGCATCCGATAATGGTTTAAAGCCCGTTTTGATATAACGTTGCGAATAGTACATTATAGGAATAATGTACCTTGTAAAAGGGATATGATGATATTGACTTGACATGTTATGATGTTTGCTTGACATATATGAAGATAGAATTGCCATAGATAGGTTGCGTGAGCTTGTCTACTTTAGTTATGACATACTGAGATATATAAGTAATGTAATAAAGCGAAAAATTTCCCCGTACAATTGTGATAATTGAAAAATAGGTTTTTCATTTGATTAAAATTCTTGGGTTGTTATATCGCAACCCTCACATCAAAGACTAGCACTTTTACATTTAATAGACCTTGCTTGAACCATACTTGAACCAACTTTTTTTATTTTTCTTACTTGAACCAACTTTCATAAGTATAATCTTATTTAATTGGCTGCTGCATTTAGTTGTGTTTAAAAATTCATTTATGTCTGTTTTAAACTCTTAAAAGAGTTCTTAAAAGCCATTCGTAGATTGCTCAGAAAAGAGAATTTAATCTGATAAAGCGAGTTCATCCATATCCAAAAGCAAAATTTTGCTTGTGTTTGCGATTCAAAACGAGTTCTTGTCACGATATAACATTCTAAGCATGTTCTATACAAGTTTGTTCATTTCATCTTGTCTCAAAACAACAAATTTTCAAGAATTAAGCTCATTTTTAGTCCTGGTTAAAAAACACGCCAAATCTATATCTTTTCACGTTTGTTTTCATAAAGTTTAGATTTTTATGATTCATTGGTATGTTAGGAACGTTGAATGATAATTTTCTTGGACTAATAACATTGCAAATGGTTGTTTTCATCTTGACAAAATTCAAGTCATAGAACTCGCATGTGAAACCTTCTTATGCGAATTAGGGCTCTTAGCTATCCTAAGGATATTGGAAAAACCCTAATAAGTGAATTGTGCTTTAAGCGAGTTGTAGTTCAAACGAGTTATTTGTTTCTCAAGCGAGTTTGATAACTATCTTCCAAGCGAGTTAGGGTTGAAAAGTGAGTGCATATACTTATAAGCGAGTTGGGTTTCAAAGGGTTTTAAGCAAATTGGAATACATGATAAGCGAGTTAGGGGTATGTGTTGACAAGCAAGTTCAACAAGAAGCGAGTTAGGTTAATGTTAACCTAGGGGCAGTTTCGTCATTTACCATGTCATATCAAGATCCATGCTCTAGTTTCAAAACCCTAATTTCCCTAAATTAAACCCAAAACTCAAAACATGACTCATAAAACAACCAAAACAAAATCAAATCATGACAAATAAACACAAAACATACTACTTGCCGCTTACGCAATCCTTATCAAGATTCACTTAAACGTCAAACGGCTAGTTTTGGATTTTGAATGTCAAAGTGACTACGGGGTTAATTGGATATTACTTGTTTGGGAATTGAAGTTGGATTTCACCGAGGCGTGTACTTATTTCGTGTTTGAGCCTTCTTTCTATTTTCTTGTTATTTACCCTTCTATCGAAGATGACTTGTTTGAGCATATTCAATCAAGTGATGAAGACTTGGATATCTAGTTACTCTTGGGGCTTCTTTTTTACTTCAACAACTTTGCTTCCATTCTATACCCACAAAGTAGCTATCACTTTAAGTGTCTCACGTAGTTGAGGATATGTCAAGAGGTTCAAGAACTTATTATACTTTGTGATTAGGGTATGGGGTACATTGTTCTTTATCACACAGATAGTACAGATTAAGTCACAAGTACGTGGAATTTTACTTGTGTTTCAAGTTTGTAATATCAGATTTTCTCCATGAGTAGTCACTACATATAGCCGACAGAATGATAAGGTGTTGGTAATGAGTTATTTAAAGGGATTAATGAGTAGAGATATGATCAACAGTTGATTCTCATGAGATAGATTAGAGCTACATAAAGTTAAATGGTTCTTCACACATGATCCTCTCAGGTATATGGACGTACACAATTATAATGATTCCGAGAGATTGTAACCATCATGGGGGAAGAAATGTGTAATTGGTATGGTTTACGAGTCAACGAAGAAGGCTATAGGCATGTAAACCATTGGTTTGGTGTATTCTTGCTGGGTATTATGGTTTTTACTTCCTTGGATTAGTTAGTGTGAAGTATTCTGCATGCATGAGAAGATATGTTGCTGGTTTATTGCATGTTTCCTAGAACGGATAATCAACATGTTATTAGACAAGAAACTTACTTGCATGGTTGGGGTGGTTTACTAATTCTTCCACAAATTTTGTTGTGCACTTAAACCTAAGTTGGGGTACATGTATGAAGATAAAGGACACAAAAGCCATCCTCAGCATTAGAAGTACCTTATAAGTTTTTATTTCTATTTGTATTTGTACTTGTTAGGAAATGTTGTAAGTAGTTATGTATGTCACCACATTGGGGGAAGATTATTAGCCTTAAAATGTGTGCGACATTTACAAAATTACATTAGTTATCATTAGCCAAACACATAGAGACTAGAATAGATAAAGTTGTATAGTTTAGATGTGTTTGGACTATAAATACCCCCTCCACATTTCTATGGAGGGGTGAGGTATCATTTGTGGTGTTTAGTTTTCTTTCTCTCCAAGCTAATAAATACCTTCTTTCCATCTCTTTACTTTCTCTCTCTAAAATGACTTTCTTTTATTATGAGTCTCTCTAACCTCCTGAATTGTTGTTTTAGAGTGGATCTTGGTTACTTAACATATATCATACCTTATTTAACTATTTTTCATACAATGTTTTTATATCCTTCCTACTAAAATAGTACTTTAAAAAAATCTTTGATACCATAAGATAGGATGCTTACTAATACCCTCTCAATTACAAATGTATGTTGATATTCAGGCTACGAGTGCTATGATAGATTAGATTTCCCTGTACTGAACAAAACCGTCTAGACCTACCCTAGGAATAAATCAAAATAAGGATGAGGATTTTAGGTTCCTAAGAGGTTAAGATTGACATATTGGGAATCAACGCCAGGTTGTAGAGCCAAGTAGGAATGTTGTTGTGGGTCGATGGGTTATGGCCAACTAATATTAGATATCAAACATATTTATTAAATGACTTGATTGATAACGGTGAGGCTGAGAGACTTAGAATAGCATGACCAAAACGCATGCAAATCTCATGCCAAATAGAATATATTCCAATGCGTCTTGTTCTGGTGTTCAAATAAATGGAGTCAATAAGGAAAATTAGGTTAGTAAAAAGAAAGAGGAAAAAGGTTGATCAGAGCATGCATTGGATGCAGACTTGGATAATTCAATGCGTGGGAAATGATATCTGAAATAAGGCAAGAAAGAAACGCTTGGGTTAGCACGGAATGTAGGGGTGGACCCTACGAGCCAGCTCCTTTGAGGGTTTTAAAAAACAGTAGAGCTTTTTATGCATATTTGGCCAAAAATCTATTCAAGGCTGCGAGTTTGCCGTTTAGGCTTTACACTTCTTTAATGGGTTTTGGCCGTTTTAGACTTATCAATGCGTGTACTTATGCCGGGTTGGCGTTGATGCCTTGCTTTGATACTAGATGTCCTAGAAACATGCCGTTTTCCATCCTGAAGGAACATTTTTTAGGTTAAGCTTCATGTTGATTGCCTGCAACCTATCAAATGTTTCCCTGATATCTAGTAGCATATCCTCTTCATCCATGCTTATTATTACCATATCATCCATGTAGGCTTCCATGTTCCTTCCAATCTGGCTTGTGAAGACTTTGTCGACTAACCTTTGGTAGGTTGCTCTCGCATTTTTAAGTCTAAAAGGCATTTTCTTGTAGCAGAAGACCCCTTTTGGAGCATAGAATGTTGTCTTGTATTCGTTTTCCTTTGCCATTTGTATTTGGTGGTACCCTTTATAGGCGTCCAAAAAGCATTTGATTTTAAAATAACAGAGGAAGTCTACTTTCCATTCGATCTCTCGTAAAGAATAACAGTCTTTTGGGCAGGCTTTGTTAATATCGGTAAAATCAACACACATTCTCTAGGATCCATCCGTTTTTTACCATAACAGGATTCGCCACCCATGTCTGGAATCTCATTTCTTAGAGGATTCTGGACTTTACCAACTCTTCTACTTACAATCGGATGCCATCCTTCTTTTCTTTTGTTGTACAAGAGTTATCTTCTTGTCTTCATTTAATTTATGTTCGGTGACAAAGGTTTCTTCTCCTATTTTTATTGCTATGGGAATCTCAATCATATCAGAGTACTTCCATGTAACTAAGTCCACATTTTCTCTGAGCAGCTTTATTAGTTTTTGCTTAAATTGTGTTGGGAGTTGTCTTCCGATTGTCACCATCTGTTCGAAATTTTTCGGGTTGACTGCTACCTTCTCCTCTAGACTAGCGCATTCGAAGACTACGAGGGGACTTTTCGAGGGAGTTTATTTCAACCTCTTCACTTGTTCGCATCTTTTATGTCTTGGTATTTGGACATGAGAACCCTTGGGCCTACTTTTCACTAGTACAATATTGTTGAATGCATTGCGGAAGGTATCATTCCTAGTTCTGCGATGGTTGTTCTCTTGAAAGCATGTTTTGCGGAGAGTCGAAGCGTACTATTAGGAATGTGATTTGTTTACTTTTGTGTTGTGGTGCTTCTATTATCCTGATGCTGATTTCCCCTAACGGGTTAACATGATTGATGTGTGGTGATTGCAAACCAAAGTTTTACAATCCTCTTAGGTAGTGTACCCAATCGTTGTAGTGTAGTATAGGCAAGACTCGAGGGGTTAATCGTTCTCTAGGGGAATACTTTGGGTAGGTCCGAATCGAATGTCACTAAGGTGTAAGGATTAAGAGAAAATTATATTTGTGTTTTTATGTTTTAAGATAAGCAGGTTAAAAAAAAAAAAAAAATAATATTCGGGTTTTGTTTGAAGGGGGTTTGATTAAGTATAACTACTCTCTACTCTATTCAAATTGTAAAAAAGTAAAAGTGGATGAAAACTTCTTATGGGTTAAACAATAGATTTTACCTTATCTTTGCAGTAAGTACTCCCAAGTTGTCTTCTCTAATTTTATTACCCGTCACCCTCGTAATGGAATGTGTAAGTATCTAAATAATTAAACATCTAACTCGGAATCTACCCAAATGACAAGGTAGTATGAAGACTTTGACGTCATCACAAGAAATTGTGACGCTGTCTCCACGAACTGTGTGCCATATCTTGATCGTCTTCGTGTAGAGTTGCAATCTTGTCCCGTTTCTTCCTAAATTGAGTCCAAGTCACATGCATTTCCTCCAAATGCCTTCCAAATGCTAAAATGACAAAAAGAAACGATTAAGCAAGATAAATGGAGATATTTACATGATTTCGGGGGTTAAATGACTCTGAAAAAGTGTATAAAATGGCACCTCATCAAATACCCCTACACTTGGGATTTGCTTGTCCTCAAGAAAATGAGTTTTTCTACTTAATAAATAGCAAAATCGAGGGCATTTATCCTACTCAATAAATATAATTTATGGCACAACTAATTAGACCTTGTAATTAAAAGCACGAAAATTATATTCTAGCACCTCACATAAGTGTTTGGATTCTCTCATTCTCTCAGGTGTAATAATGAATTATAACAATATGGGAAATGCAAAAATAACAGTCACTACCTATCATAGTATATAAATTACCATAAGCTTAATAAAAAATCAAACCTCCACCACTTTGGCGCAAGCACCTAGGAATTACTATCAAAGAGGTCTTTAAAGGGTTGTAACATAAGGTGTATGGTAAAGGGAACACATTTGGGGATCTTTGGGGGAATTTTGACTGGTGGCGAGCTAATTATCCACATGAATACATGTAAAAGGCGTTGCTAAGACAAGACTCGACGAAACTAGGACAATAATATACAAAACTCTACATCAATCTCTTTCATCTTCTTTTCTCTACACTTTCTTGAACATAAACAATAGCAAGATGGCAACCCGTATCTAACATATTTTTTTTGTTTTTTTTTCTATTTTTTTTTTACTTTTTTTATTTTTTTATATACTTTTGCGTTTGCCCTGCCATTTGCTTGAACATAAATAATACATGACGTGGGGTTTATAATTGCACCCCTACACTTGAGTTTTTGATACTCAATACATAAACTAACTAATGACCCGAATTAAAAGGATCAACAATCATGGAGTGTATTAAGCACATATGGGGGTAATAATTTGACTTCTTCCACATTTATCTATAAAATGAAAACTACCATGAATCCAATCATCCCAAAATTGTATACACTAATAATAGACTCGACTTAGCAACCATGTACTCAAGCAAACAATTAACTAGGGTTTACAAATGTGATTACAATAATGTACTAAAAATGAGTACATACAAGGAAGGTGTAACATCCGAGAATTTTCGAATTTTTGAATGACGATTTCAATCGTTGACTTTTAGGGTCTGGCTTGACTTATAAG
>BQNB010071113.1:0-32881 GCA_026074375.1 Tanacetum coccineum | reverse complement strand
TAAATATTTTATTTAGAACAGAATGTTAGTAGCAGTGCATCTGAAAAAACAAAAATAGATATAAATCTACTAAAATATCTTCCATAACATGAAAAATATATATATCTATAAAACAAACCTTCTATAAAATACCTTATATCACAGATTTATTATACAGACCATTTGCAGCTTTTTTAACAGCGGCAGTTTGAAATCTTACTATCATCATATGGTCAAACAACTCATAGTTACAATCAACCCATTTTATAGTCAAAAACAAAATCAAGCACTATATTGTTTACCTTATAAATACTTGATGGATCGTACCGGGAACTGTAAATACATAAACTCATTCTTTGTTCCTAAGGACGCAAACCTCCTCTTTTAAAGCCACAACACTCAAAGATCAAACAAAGTACACTTAATCATTAAATCAAACACTTAACACACAACCAATCTCACAAACCCATTAACCAAATCAATTACCACCAAAAACCCATCTCACAATTTCATAAAAAAACAAATATACAAACAAAATTAACGTTACGGTAGTTATAAAAAACATTCAAAGAAAGCCAGCTTCTTTAATTTGGGTATGTTTTGAGGAAAAGAGTTGATATGTAAAACTAAAATTGTTATAATATATTGATCGATTGGATTACCTTTTGAGATCTATCTTCTTGAACCTTTAGACTTCCAATTCATTAATAGGGTTGTGGAGTTGTAATTCTAGGGTAACCTGAGAAACTCTTGATATGCCTGGGACACTTGCACACTAGTAAATATCCCCTGCACATTAAATAAACAACTGAATCTTTATATATATGGAGAGAGAGAGTTAAGTATATTTTTGGTCCTTGTGGTTGTAGCAGATTTCAATTTTGGTCCACGTTGAAAAATAAGTCCAACAAACCTTGAAAGCTAACGCGGAATCTAGACTCAAAGAAAATACACGAGTGACCCCAAACGTTACATTGTATTAATTAACGAATGAACGAAGAATAATGTACGCACACGTTATACCCTCATACGAAACCTTTATTAAAACCCTAATAAGGCTATTACAATGAGGAAGAACAATGAATAACTAGCATCCCCCCTCATCCCTATTTATAGAGATAAGGGGGTAGAAAACTTTCCTAAATCAAATAGGAAACCTCCTCGATACTCATAATCGATACTCATCATCTTCATCCAATGCTGGAACCTCGAACCGGGGACCGCCTTGTTAACCAGGCCTTATACTTTAGTAATTTCCTTAGATTAGCTTTCATAGACTCCTTTCTTCTTTTTAGCAACATTGCCCTTTGCACCCTCTTGACCAGGTACTCCGGTTACCGTAATGTTTTCCCCCACCTTTATACCAAGGTGTACATTTTCCCGTTCCTTTACCAAGCAGTTCGTGTTTGTCTTCTCTTCAGCTTGTCCTCCAACCGCCTTTGAGCCATTGCAGTATCATCGTTACTAACCTGAAAAACCTCAGCTTCACAATCATTACAGTTCCACCTCAAACCAAACATGGTTTTTTTTATCTTGTACTCCATGGAATCCTGTTTCAACACCAGGACCAAGTTGTTTGAACCCAACTTGTTTTGAAGTTCCATGCTTTTGTACAATATTCCCATCGAGCTTTTTGATGTTTAACCTAGTATTCATACTAGCCATTCTTCTTTAACCTTGCTACAAACCTTGTCAAGTTGCTTTTTAACCAACTTTATCGACAAGTCTCACAACCCGTGTGTTAACCCTGCTTTCTTGTATACATTGATCTACTAACCTTTAGAAAATCCTAAAGCTTTGATCTTTCTACCTCAATTCTAAAACCTTGATATACCTTGTACTCCAAGTAATCACTTTTCTTGAATCCCGAGAAAAAGCTAAACCTTACCTGTTTTCCAAGAACCACCAAGACTTAGAATACCAAGAAACCCGCGGACACCTTTAAGTCGACCTAGCTTCAAGAAACCAACGTAACCTTGGCTCTTGATACCACTTGTTGAAAAATAAGTCCAGCAAATCAGGAAAGCTAGCATGGAATATAGACTCAAAGAAAACACACGAGTGACCCCAAACGTTACATTGTATTAATTAACGAATGAGTAAAGAAGAATGTACGCACACATTATACCCTCGTACCAAACCTTTATTAAAACCCTAATAAAGCTATTACAACGAGGAAGAAGAATGAATAACTAGCATCCCCCCTCATCCCTATTTATAGAGATGAGGGGGTAGAAAACTTTCCTAAATCAAATAGGAAACATCCTAGTTATAATCTATTCCTAATCTAAATTACAATGTACACTTAACCCCCTAACCTATGTTAAGTTTACTCCTAATATCCTACAATTTCCACCTTAGGAGTAACACTTAAACATAACCGATATTCAGCATCTTTTCCTCGTGCTGGAACCTCGAATCGGGGACCACCTTGTCAACCATGCATTGTACTTCAGTAATTTTCCTAGATTAGCTTTCATAGACTCCTTCACTTTCTTCTTTCCAGCAACATTACCCTCTGCACCCTTTTGCTCAAGTACTCCGGTTACCGTAATGTTTGCCCCCACCTTTATACCAAGGTGTACCTTTTCCTGCTCCTTTACCAAGCAGTCCGTGTTTATTTTTTCTTCAGGTTGCTTGTCCCCCAACCGTCTTTGAGCCACTGCAACATCATCGTTACTAACCTAAAAAACCTCAGCTTCACGATCCCCTTGAGCTCCCTGAAGTTCCACCTCAAACCAAACACGCTTTTCATCCTGTACTCCATGGACTCTTGTTTCAACACCAGGTCCAAGTTGTTTGAACCCAACTTGTTTATGACCAAGTTGTTTGAACCTAACTTGTTTTGAACCTCCATGCTTTTGTACACCAAAAGTCATCACTTTTGCTTCCAAAGTATACATACAGTTCTTTTTCCTGATTCCAGTCATCATAACCCGACAACCTTTGATCACCTTGATTCTACCCATCTGTATATTAACAGTATAACCCTCTTTTTCAAGAGTACCCAATGAAATCAAACTTCTTCTTAACCTTGGAACATACCTGACATCTTCCAGTATAAAGCTTGATCCATTATGCAATTGTATCTTCATTTTCGTTGTCCCTTTGATAGTGCATGTCCTGTTATCACCTAACTGAACTGAACCACCATCAACAACCTTAAAGTCATACAAGAAGTCCCTCCTATGTGTCATATGATAAGACCCACCTGAATCCATTACCAATTCAGTCATCTTATCATTCATGACTACCACCAGGGATTCTCCAAAGTAGGCATTACCCTCGTCATCAGAAGAATCAGAATCCTGATCACGCTTACCCTTCTTGACGAACCTACTTGACTTTTTCTTTAGACAGTCTCTCTTCAGATGACCCCCTAAATGACATATGAAGCACTTAAATTTACCAGTTCCGCCCCTTGACTTAAATCGTGAACTTCCACCAAAATGAGCTTTACTTGAACGATCTGACCTTTCGGTTTACATATAACCAGTCACCAGCTTCTTCCTTTGTACCTTCAGTTATTTTCTTCAACTCCCTTGAATTCAGAGTCGCCAAAACATCTTCCATTGTCAAGGATTACCTCCTATACAACAATATCTCCTTACTGACTGAAGATCTATTGGTTGATTGAAGATATATAATATAACTGGACCCATGATTCAACCTTTTTCCAGTAATCGTTCACTCATTCAAGAAACTTGTTAGTCCATGATTAGTCAAAGTCATTTATGTATGTTTAGTCAAAGTTATTTATGTCATTCAAATTTATTATAAAAATGTCAGTCCAAATAAAGATGAATATGTATTACGAGAGAAAGGTGCTCAAGCCTTGTATTACAGAATAGTCCGTACACACCCTATATATTCGTAATCAAATGTTTTGAGGAATGCAAACAGAACAAATTAGTTCTCAAAACCCTTTCCTCTTACAAAAACCACTAATCAATAAACCGTAAATCTTTTTATTTATTACTTTTTTAATTGAAATTGATGATTGCTTAAATTATATAGTGGTGTATTTAATTATGAATGGGAATAAAGGACACAACAAAACTAATGCACCACCCCCAGATAAAAAGAACCGCCTATACCCCCGCTTATCATTGAAGTACAATCCAACCAACATACATGCAATCAATTCCCGCGTCCACAAGGGCTCCCTTACACAGCCCACACACCCGTCGCAACCCCAGTCACAAGCACGCCAGCCAGCCCACTTACGCCAATAGAGATAGACTCACGCCCGACCAACACCAGCAACCAACAACAAACTGATACCCACTCCCATAAAAAAAATTAACAAGTATATGTGTACGAGAAACAAAAGATTTTTCTGTGAAAAGCAATAAACAAAATAACACCTGAAAGCCATTTACAAAAAGAAAAAAAAAAAACACAAAAAGATAGAAACAAACAATAAAAAAAAAGGAAAAAGAAAGAAGGAAAAAACAAAGAAAGAAAAAAAAAAGCTGCCGAAAAATAAAAACAAATCGCCACAAAAAACACGATTAATCAATAACAGTACCTCGCAAACAAGCCCCCCCCCCACACCCACTCCGCTCAACAACGCCATCGACCTCCGTTCCTATCCCTCCAGCCGCCCCCACCTAACCTCTTGCCAACGCATGGAATCCCTTAACCACTCTTCCACCCCCACCCTCCCCCCCTCACCCCGCCAACCCCGTCCCCCCCCCCTCCAACTCGTGTCCCTCCGCCTATCCCGAGCCCCCGCCTGCCCCCCTCCCCTCGCCCTCCACCCCCCCTTACCCCCAACACCCCTCCCCCCTCCCCCTCCAACGCCAGACCCACCTGCCCGACCCCCATGCCTCTAAACCCCAACTCTACCCGCCCCCTCCCTCCCCTACTGCCCATAAAACACAACTATTAATCCCAACCCACCCCAACCAAGAAAACCCCATCCCCGCATGGCGCATGACCCACCCCAACCAGACACCTAGCACCACCACGCGCCTTACACCACACCAGACCCATTTACACCTCTCAAAATCTCCACCGGCATAACACCCGACCGGCCCACCGCCCCACTCATTCCTCCTAAAACAAAAAACCAGAAACCATCCCCAACCCCACCACCCCAAGTCCACGACATCAACAAAAAAATTAAATAAAAAAAAAATACCCATTACCAATCACTAACATACACAATGAAACCACCTCCAAATTAATTTTGTCCCGGCAACCATGCTCCTTAAGCCCAAAAAACGGAAAAACAAACTAATAAAGAACAACTGGGATCCACCGCCGCACCTTTTAAACATCAAAGTGTCCAAAACAGACACCACATCCCCCAATACGAATCCACACTGCAAAACACTCACCCTCACCCCCCCCCCCCACCCTCCTCCCACCCAAAACACAATTATCCATTCCCCCTTCCAATAGTGATCAACAAAAAAGATATTCACCCCTAAACAAACCCAAAACACAACATAATATTCTCTTCCCGCACTTCCGACCTCTCCCCGTCCCCATGACACCAACCCCCTCAAATTCCCCAGCTAACCACAACGCACCCCCTTGACCCCCACTGACTTACACCACATCC
Source organism: Tanacetum coccineum (assembly GCA_026074375.1). Classification (NCBI taxonomy): domain Eukaryota; kingdom Viridiplantae; phylum Streptophyta; class Magnoliopsida; order Asterales; family Asteraceae; genus Tanacetum; species Tanacetum coccineum. Next base: position 27,330 of record BQNB010071113.1, on the reverse strand, counting down.
AAAAACCAAACCCCAAAGTACAATAAAAAAAACATCATAACTAGACTTCACCCAATTTCCCATGAACAACGCTAAGAAAGAACGCTACAACAAAGCTACTTACTTAAATAGAAACTTACAGATGAATTCCAAAACTCGAGAAAGCATGTATCCCGTAAAATAAAGGAGGACCACAGCCTTCATGTCCTATAGCAGGGGATTGCTCATTAAAACATACGGGTGTACATAGTTATGGGTATTAAATAATTTTAACTTCTTCCTATGTAATTTGAGTTATTTCTTCCTGATTGATTTTCAGAAATTTACATTGTGAAACTTATTACAGCTATTAATTTTTATTAGAAGGATGCCCACCAGAACTACTAAAAGATAGAATCACACAAATCTTTTTGATCAAAAGAAAACCATATCATAGCCAAAAGAAGCATTTAGTTTAAATATTGGCACAAATAAGGGTGAAAGCATCGATTACCTTGTTAAATATCATGGCTTATTTGAATAGGAGCTGAGTTATGTTTTATTTTTCAAGTAATCTATGTATTCTATCACTGTTTGAGTTTCATATTTTGTTTCATTATTATAGGATAATCATTAGAATGAATTAGAAATAGGGTTTAAAAAAACTGATATGATAAGCAGAATGCCTCCCTACAATTAACATGATGTTGGTAGTCAATAACTTATTCAAGTAAAACAGGTGTCCTGGATAGCTCAAGTATTTTTTTCTATTCTTTTCCAAAACTCATTTATAAAAAAATTAAAAACCACACGCTTTAAAAAGTAAATAATTCTCAACACTAAAAAAAAATAAATCATTAGTATACAATCTTATTCTTTGCATTTTCTTTAAAAGAAGGGAAGAGAAGGAAGCTTATTAATGGCAATTGACACATGGCACCTGAAAGAAGGAGCAGAGAGCAAGTTATACCTCTCTCCCAAGAAGAGACAAAATACACTCCCATAATATGAAAAAAGATGATATGCACGAGCTTGATTGTCAACAAACAACGCGCTTGTTGCGTTAAAGTTTTAGTAAACATGGATTGCGATGTGCTTGTGCTGACAGACGACCAATGATTCACAAAAAGCGGATTTTGTGGGAATCCTCTCTACTTAAAAGAGGAGAACCATATGCAGCCATTAAAACCATGTGTTTATGCATAACTCGCGGGAGAACTATAAATTACATTACTTGTTAAGTTTTATTTTTCAAAAAATAACGTTATAGGAAAAATTAATAAGTACTTAAAAAGGTAGTATGAAATAGTAAATACTCTCTTTCCTAGTTATTTTAATAGGCAGTTTTCAACTATGATAGAATGTAGGTTAAGGTGAGTATCAAAGCAATGAGAATAATGAGCAAGACTTAATGGTATACGGTGACCCCTCACCAAATCGAAGACTAAATTCATTCCAAATGTTTTCTTTTAAATATACATTTTAAACCCCATTTAAAAAAAATGGCATACAATGACGAAACTATGTTTTGAAGTAACCTAGTAAAATAAAACAAAACATTCAATTCCAAACACTATGCTTTATAACTTCAACAAATGGAATATAGTTCAAAAGAAGTATAAAAGATTCATTAAGAAATCGTGTCTTAACCACCGGTTAACTGCACATAAAATGAAATCCCAGTTCACATTCTTCCTTGCCGGCCAATGCCTGTTTAGGGCCAAGAACAAGAAAGCAACAATAAAACAGGGGCCGAGATAAGAAAGTTGTAACAAGAAACAAAATGAAAGTCTTACCTCCTTTGATTTAAACAAACATGTACCAGAATTCCTAGATAACGTAATAACTAAAGCTCGATGAGGTTAAGTACAAATAGAAATTTATTTCCCTGTTTCTCAGTTAAAAGATATCATCTAAATAATCAATTCACTAACTACAAATAACAGTGATCATAGAGCCCCCAGTTTAAAAGCCCTCTTAATTTCACGATTGCAGCCCCAAGCCCCCAAACACTATTCCTCTAAAATAGATCTGGTGTTTTGCCCATCCATCTTCTTCATGAAAATTTCAAAGTCTAAACATCATCCAACATTAGGTTTATCATCAATTCAAAGTTCTTTGGGATAATTCCAAATGTTAAACCCTCAAACCAGGCCGGGTACTTAGCAATCTGGAGGTTAGGGATCTATTTTCGTTAATATACTTGTTAATATGAGTATATATGTATATGCTTATCTCATGGTTAATATCTGTTTTACATCTCCAATTTCATTAATTGTGGCAGATTCGAGATTTAGAGATTACATTGGCCATTGGTAACCTAATGAAGACTGATTGTCAATTTGCTAATTTTTGTTTTTTTTCGTTTTAAATCTCATGAATTAGACATTTTAATTAGGGTTTTTATTATCAATTTTAGTTGTAATAGATCCTCGTGTCTATATCTTGCCTGTTGAACTAAAATTGACAAGTTTAAGACTTTAGGTGGATATAAGTGAGTTTTACATTTTAATTGGGATTTTGTAACTTCATAATGAATATGTACTTTCTACGGAATAAGTAAATGATGTATCAATTGAGATTTACATTCATTGGTTGAAAGTAACTAAAGTGTTGTTATGGGTGCAGTAGTTGCAAGGTAACATTTGATGGAAAGATATCGGAGAGCCAATGGAAGCTACTTGGCAAAACACAAGACTCAGAAGAAAGGTTCTCTCTTAATGCGTATGTTTTCTCTTTGGTCTCCATCATCAATTACACTCATATGTTTGGAATGCAAAAATTTGCACTTTAATCTATCATAGTATCATTATGATAATAATGAAACATGTTCTGCAAGTCTGCAACAAGCGTAAATGTGTGCTCATAACCTACTGTACTGAAATTGGAGCGCACTAGGAGCTTAAATGTCGATCGGTTTGAAGAATATATAGCAGGTTTGTGAACATAGAAAACCTTTGTGACCCATCACTTCAGTTTGTCTATGAAGTTATTGTTAGTTTTTAGTTTATAAAGATTTTTTTCTACATTATGTTTTATCAAAATAGTGTATTAAAGAACACAAATTATTTCTACATGTGGCAAGTTATGAATGTTTAACGTATATCACGTAAGTGTTTAGGGATATTGGTTAAATATGCTCTTGGCATTAAATTCCGTTAAACCAATGCTTTAAATCTACACAGCTGCTCCTAATTATGTAGCAAATAATTTGGACCAAATTAAATATACTAATGTCTTTTTTTTATGTAGGTCATTTTCCCTCGCAAGAAACTGTCTTTTCTCATTTTGGACAAGGTAAATATAAGTATTATGATGAGTTGTGTAATTGTGTGTTTTTCTTGTATTAGTCTTTCTTTTCTTTTTTGTACTTTAAATTTACTGGTGGTAACCCTCTTGCTGGTCTTTTTGCATATTGTTTGATCAAATTCTTATTGATTTACGGATATGCAGCAAGTGATTAAGACTTGGTTTTTGATGCCTTGAGATTTGATCATATCTATATCCTTTTGGTACAGATTTTCTCTTGTGCATGAGGACAACATTGAATTCAAGGAGTTTGCCTCCCATGAATAATGTCTCAGTTTTGTGTTCCTTAAGGTATGAAACCACAATAACAACTATTATATGCCTTGCTTTCATTTACAATCACTAGTCTTTAGAGAATGTGGTGTATTGGTAGTTATTAGTGTTGTTTAGAGCATGTACTTGGATGGGTAAAGTCGAGATTTATTATGTATTCTTCATGTTGCGCGATTCTCAGTTCTAAAGGCAAATTGGGAGTTATTCAAAGGCGGTGACAACAACGAGACTTTCAGTGATGTCAATGGAGTATGTTTTACTTTCATTTATGTTCAAGTAGTTAATAAAGTTGGCTTGTATCTTTTTAGATGTGGTGTTTGCAAGAATTCAGTTGTAAACTTGTAAACGTAAATGGGTCTTTCTTATTTGAATCGATACTATGTTCATTCCGGAAATGAAGAGCAACAAATTCATTCAGTTTTTTTTTTTACTTTTTTATTCACATAGAGTCCATGTTGTTTCTAAAAGTAGGTAAAGATGTAGAAAAAACAGGGCTCTATAACAACATAATAGAGCACCATTTTTAAAACTGTGCCCTATAAGCAATTTCGAATAGAGTCCCCTCCCCTTTAAGCCCATATGAAAAACCGGGCTCTATGATGATTTTCAACAGGGCTCTATGCCCTTTTTTTGTAGTAGTGATTCAATATTCATCAAGCTTAAGAATACCTCTTCATCATAAGAAGATCATATGAATACCTCTTCATCGAGCATCTCATTAAAATCAAAAATACGTTCAGCGAGTCTATGGCTTTTCAAGAATGTATACCTGTTCAGAAAACAAAACACAAAACTATAAATATGAATAAATACCAAACTCAACCTAAAAGTTAGGTGTTTCTTTTATGAAACAAAGAATAGGTGTTACATTGTTGAGTTCGTTACATAAAAAATTCTGTAAATAAAAAATGATTACAGCAGTTGGTATGAAGATAACAGTTACCACTCTCAGATTATTGAAGATAATAAAGTACAATAAGGTAAAAAGTAAGATAAAAGCGTGAAAATCTTACTTGAGAGCACAAGCAAAGAATGCGTCTTTAGAATACCTGGCAGCCTTGGCTGATAAAAAGAAAAATTGTGAAATGTAACTATGTTATATCAATGCCATTACAATAGTAATGCATTTGGGGCTTGTTTTATCTTTAGTGGGTTAAGAAAAGTATATAATTTTATGTAGAAACATAAAAGGTAGAAAGCTAGATTGCTTTATCAAAGGAAGTTATATTTACAATAAAATATTTTTAGTTCTTACATTTTTTCACAAAATAAAAAAGCTGAATAAACCAACAACTTTACCAAGCTCAAAATGGGAAGTGAATTCACACTCATCTGAATATTTGTGCCACAGATATGCCAACTTTTCTTTTTAGTCCCTACTGAAAGTACGGTATCCACAACATACTAGTGTAGCACGGAGCCACTCATTACTTCCTGAGAAAAAAAATATTCTCCTTCAAATCTTTAATATAGAGATGTTATGAGTTATGCTGCTGTGTAGAAGTTACGTACAGTAAAACATTCTTGAATATAGTCTCGTTTTAGGTGAGGGGTCACGTATACCATTACGTCGGCTTTATCCATGCATACTCCATACCTACATACATCATTAGTGAAACGGCTATAAAATAGATAAATATACTATGTACTATATAATGTATTGATAAAACTTAACAAGTAATGTACTTTATAGTTTCGAGTTCTGCATAAACATGGTTTGATGGTGCGCAAGGCTCATAAGAAGGATCACCAAATCCGCTGTCGCTGTCCGCATCAAGTACATCAATCCCTGAATACAAAAACATACGAAAAAGCGCGTGTTTGATACAATAAGCTCGAAGCATATCATCATTCATATATGGAGTGTTTGTCCGGGAGAGGAATACTGCTCTTGCTCTTCTTTCATGTATTACTGGTGCCCAAGTGTCGATGCCATTAATTAGCATCTTCTCTACCCTCTGCAAAGAAAATGCAAAGAAAAAAGGTTTATACATGATTATTTAGGTGAGAATTTTAAAGTGTGTTATAAAAGAGTTTGGAAAAGAATAGAAAAAAATACTTGAGCTATCCAGGACCCGTTTAACTTGAAAGTCATGTCACCAACATCATGTAATTGTAGGGAGCGTTTGCTTATCATATCAGTTTTCACAATTTCTAATTCACTGATGATTACCTATAATAATGAAACAAATATGAAACTCAAACAGTGATATAAGCCAAGATGATCCTTGTGATTATGAATAAACACAGGACATCCAAACACATGAAAGTAGCTGATTATCAGGAATTCTTTCCCTAAATATTTCATAGGAAGTTTTATCATGTATTTTGACAATGATTGATCTATTTTGAGTATAGCAGGTTGTTCTGACTGCATCAGTCCAGAAGTGCTTAGAAAGTACTGATCCATTCAGCATAGTTCTAGCAACCTCAATGAGAGTTCTGTTTTTTCTTTTAGCTACACCATTTTGTTCAGGTGTATAGGGAGAATAGAAATTTTGGGAAATTCCTTTCTCATCACAGAAACTCTTAAGATTATGATATCTAAACTCAGTCCCATTATCAGTTCTGATATGTTTGACTTTTACATCATTTTGGTTTTCTACCATCCTGATAAAAGACATAATCATTTTAGGTGCTTGACTCTTCTTCCTGAGAAAGTATATCCGTGTGTACCTTGAGTACTCATCAATAATTACTAAGGTATATTTCTCATGATTTATGGGCATTGGACTTACTGGGCCAAACAAGTCCATATGAAGAAGATGCAAACACTTCCTGATATAGCAGTTTTGTTTAGTTTTGAAAGAAGCTCTATGGTGATTTCTTTTTTTACATGTTGTGCAAGGTTTATCCTTTGAATAAACTAGGGAAGGAAGACCAAGAACTTTGTTTTGTTTGGAAAGTTTATTAATGTTCTTAAAATTTAGATGTGATAGCCTTTTATGCCATAGTCAGTTTACACTTTCTGAGGCTTTGGCAACGAAACAAGCTCCATTTGGAGTCAGTGATGACATGGCAAAGACATATACATCATTTCTTCTAGGTGCTATTAGGACAATTTCTCTGTTAGCATTAAATATCGTTCCTTGCTTATCATAAAATTATACAATATACTTAGCATCACAGAGTTGACTAATGCTAATTAGATTGTACTTAAGACCATTTACAAAGGCCATTTTAGTGAAAACTATACCCCTACAGTTTATTGAACCATATCCCTCAGTAATACAAGATGAGTTATCACCAAACACTACCTTAGGACATGGTTGCTCTACATATTTATGCAGATAACTCTTGACACCAGTCATACTCCATGAGCATCCACTGTCCAGATACGAAATGGGCTCCCTGATGTGTCTCTGCACAAATAAATAAACTTGGGTTAGTTTCTTTTGTGAACCCACTTTTTGGTAGGCTCTTTGGCCTTTGTACTCTGAATTTTCTCACCTCTTTTGAAGTGATCAAAGTCATTATGGTCTGTGGTGGAGTGTACAGTACTTCCACATATATTACACTTCACACCAATTTGAGATTAACTAGACTGAGAGGACTCAACTAGTACTCCTCCTCTGATATGAATGACACGATTGTGTCTTGAGGTAAAGTGATCATAACTTCCACAGATTTCACACTCAGGGTAGTTTCTACAATCATCAGGTCTGTGATCATTGAAACCACAATGTGTGCATGGTGGGAAAGGCTTTGCCTTCACTTTTAGGATATTCTTAGAAGGAGATGCATACTGATAAGGTTGAGCCTTGTAGTTTTCACTCCTTTTTAGAGAGGCAGTATACATCTCATGGTCTGAGGTCCTATGATCCTCCGTTTTGCATATCATGCAATAGAGAATCCTATAACAATCATCAGTCAAGTGATTGGTATAGTGACAGAGTTGACACTTTATTTGTGGTGTTTGAATAGGCTTGGGCCTGAGTGACTTTGATGAGCCAACATTCTGAACTTTGGGTTTAGAATCTTGACTCCTTTTTGATGAGTCAACTGATTTAGATGACTCAGACAGTTGAGCCTGTGAGTTTAATTCTTGAGTCTTTTGGGCAGAATTGACCTTTTCATTAATTAACATTTGAACAAGTTTGGTTAATTCATTTATCTTTGATTCTTGTTCAGTGTCCTTGACTTCAGTAGGAACTGAAGATGTGGTTGGCTTAGTTTCATTAACATTGACAGTTCCTGAAACACTCTTGTTTAAAGAATCCTGTGTTTCAGGCTTTGTATGTTTCATTAAACCTAAGCCTGTTCTCTCTCTTAGGGAGTGGGGTTGAAAGGTCAATGGCATTACCTCAGAGTTTGGTGAAGCTCCCTGAAGATTTTTTAGGGGAGGTAGAGGAGTAAGAGGTTCAGCTTCAGAATCTTGGGATGATTCACGGGTATTTGACGTTTCAGTGGGTTTAAGAGACTTATTTATAGCTTGACTTCCAGGGACTAAATTTTTTCTAGTATTAAAGTTTGGAAGTTTGCTGTTAGGGTTGAGTCTCTCAGCCCAATCTTTGGCTTTTGGGACCATTTCTTGGTCATACCCCATGGAAGTAGGAATGAAAAGATTTTCATTTTTAACCTTTTTTGTTGATGAATCAGGAGCAGTTCACCACCTATAATTTTCTTCTTTTGGTGAGGAATTTGCTCACTGATACATTGACTAACTTTCTTAGAGCTAGTTAGCCATTTTTCATTGATCTTTTTCTCCTCTTTGAGTTGTTCTTGAAAAGCATGATTTAACTTTATAAGTTCAGTGTTTTGAATTTAAAAAGTGACAGCATCAAGCTTGGCTTGTTTTAAAATTATCAATTCATCTCTACACTTGTTTAATTCAAAAACAATTTTGTTATACTTGGAAAGTAAGTTTAATCGTTGCTCTTCAACAAACTTAAGATCAATGTTGATATACTTTAGGTAATTTTGCCAATCGGCATCTTCATCCATGGAGAGAAGAGTGTTTACCTTTCTTATGGTAATGTCGACCCATTCACCATTTCGAGCATGACTTTTTCCAACAGTGAGCTCATCATCAGCTAGAGCCATAAGTACCTTGACCTGAGTGACTTCCTCATCATCAGAAACTTCTTCCTCATCCCAATCAAAGGTTTCAGCGACTAAACCTTTGTTCTTTGGTTGGAAAGTCTTTGGATTCTGAGAACTTGAGGGACTTGCTTCAAGGAGTGCAAGCTTAGCTTTTATCTTCTTGTACTCAGCCTTGTAATCTTTCTAAAACATTGGATCAGCTTGACTACTAGAGTTTAGAGAAGACTGAATAAGTTTTGGAGTAAACTTTGGTTAAAAGCCTTTAGACACTGATGAGTAATTATTCACTAGTGATTTGTAAGAAGGTTCGGACGTTTTAGAAAAGAAGTCTCTTACAAAATGACCTTTTTGCCACATTTATAACATTCAGTATTTTCATTTGCTTTTTGACCTCAGAAATTGTTTCTTCTTTTTATAAAACGTTGTGAATTTGCCAAAAGGGCTCTTTCATGAAACTCAATATCTAAATCTCTTAGATATTCTTCACTAGACCTTTCATCTACTTCATCATCATAACTTTCTTGGAAATCCTAAATAAAATTGTTAGAAAAGATGGCAGTAGAAATTGCAGGACTTGAGAGAGTAGTAACGAGGGCCTTTTTGGTGTCATGATACCTTCTTTGGATTAGGTTATCCTCATAGACAAACCTTTCATAGATATTTGCAAGGTCAAGAGTCTGAGTATGATTGGCATTCCTCAGTCCCTGAGAGAAAGTTAGCCATTTTTTAGGGAGACTGTTCACAAAACCAACATTGATTTCATGTTTAGAGAGGTTAACACCATCATTGGCAAGCTCATTGTACAGGGTCTTATAGCGAGTGTAAGTCTATGAGAGACTTTCAGTGGACTTTGCCCTGAAAGTTTGATACTCAAGTTTTAGATCCATGATCCTGTTTTCCTTGGTATCTGAGGGACCTTCAAAGCTGTGAACCAAGTCAGTCCATGTTTCTTTTGCTGAAACACACCTAATGACTGGTTCCATTATGTCGTCAGGTAGACATGACATAATGATGCTTTTAAGGCGCTGGTCCTGAATGACCACCCTCCTCTCATCTGCAGTCCATTGGGACTCAGGCTTAGCATCACCTTCAGCTGTTTTTGGCTAAAATAGACCATCCTTAATACATTTTAAGTAATAGGGTTCCATTGCCGCTAAGTATCAAAGCATTCACTTTTTCTACTTATTAAATTTTCCCAGCTTAAGTTTAGGAGCAATAACATAATAGCTACATCTGTTTTTGTCAACTAGCTGGGGTACATCATTTACTGCAGCCATTTAAGGATCTAGGTTTTAAAAACTTAAGTAAGTTTTACAAACCTTAGGCTCTGATACCACTTGTTGTTCCTACTTAGTTAATGAATAATAACTGCAAAGTTATCATTAACTAACTCATGGCTAGCTAGTAAATTAAACAATTTATTCTTTGAAAATATTTTGTGCAAACAATTATAACAAATAAGTACAAGACACCAAAATAACTTTTCAATGTTTAACTCTTTTTATTAAGAATTATACCTCATTGTATGCGGAACTACAATAGGGATTGAATGACAATGTGTGTGCGTGATCTCCTCACTAAAATTTTTGCTTAAACCTAAAGTGTTAAGCAAAGTTAACTAATATGCTAACCAACTGAGCTTGCTCAGGGACTTAGTAGATTTGGAGGAGTAGATGTGTGTTTGTGAAAGATACAATTTTGAATACAAAAAAATACATCTACTCCGTTACAAGAGTTCTATTTATACTACTTAGGTAGGGTTACACCTACATGGGTGTTGAGCACTTATCTTAGATCTGATAGGACGGTACATTTGTACAGAATTGTCCCTATCACCATATCTATTCTAAGTATGGGACAAATTCTCTTTCTAAGTTTAGTTCCTGACACTGAACTTGTCTTATACCCTCTTTAGGATAAGTTGACTTCACGAGATAAGAGCTTGGACTTATCTGCTTTCAAACTATCCCGCCAATTCTTCAGTCTCTTTTCTTCTGGGTCTTCTAGTTGTTGGATATCGTATGGGGCTCAGTGAGTTTATTGTCATAACTCACTGAACCCATCACCTTCTTCTTTGGCTTAGACTTCATTCACTGAGAATCGCCTCACTAAATGCTACTTATAGACTCAGGCTGAGCATACTCAGGTTGAGCATCCTGAAGGTAACTCACTGAGTGACTATTCACTCAGTGACCTTGGAATGTTAAATGTTATTAACACTTGGGATATTTTGTATTCCAATCCTAAGTGAAAGATCATTGGGCACTGAATTGGCCCATCACATGAGAATTCAATTTTTTGTAGTTTGGGTTGTACATGTTTTTTAGGCAGAAAGAAGGTCTGGAGTAATATACACATACTGGACATATAGAAAATGGTGCCCTTATAGATTCTTAGGCCCTGTGCGCCTGCCCAGCTTGCACAGGCCCAAGACCGGCCTTGGAACTTAGAGGTGGCAAATTCAACCCCTTGACCGTTTCATTATGAATTGTTGATCAGGGTCATGTGTATCTCTAGTTGGTTTACGTGTCTAACAGCTAAATGATATAAACAGCTTAATGGAAAGAGGGCAATGGGTCAAACAGGTCGAAAGTGTCCTAAATGTACATTAAATGCATAAAGCATCCTTAATCATTTAATTTAAAAACTTATTATTACTGAAGTAATCTATATTTGTAAACTTGCAAGACACCATTTTTCTATTGAACATTTGGCAAAAAAGTATTTGCCAACTCAACTGTTGTATAAAAATTTGACCAGTTGCACTACAATACCTTTTTTCCACCTCTATGGAAACTAGAATAAAAAGTTTTAAATATAGGGAAATTGGCCAAACTAGCCAAATTGACAATTGATTTTGACAAAATAGCAACAATTCTCTTTAAGACAAACTAGCAGCTAAATTCCTTGCGGACTAGTTTGCTAGAAAATCTTCAAACCAATCGAGGTTTTTTTTTTGCAGCGGATGTGGGATTCATATGGTAAAAGTTGGACACTTTTATAGAGTAACCTTGAAAGCAGCTTGACATGGAACTCATAAAGTAAAAGCTGCCTGACATGGGATTCTGTCGGAATATGTCCATCGTAAATAATATATGTCCGAATTATTTATTCGAGCCTAAGGGGACGCACACGTTAAATACGTAAACAATGTTTAATTAGTGTTTTTAGTAAATGATAAATAAATATATTAGTTAAATGTTTAAAAGTTAAACATTAAGGACTAATATGCAAAACGGGAAAAAGGAAAGAGAGGGTTTGCCCCTCTCTTCCCTTGGTCGGCCGAAACCCAAAGCCCAAGCGGGTTTGGGCATGCTTTCTTGCTCTCTAAGATTGTGTAGGCTATCTAAAGAGGATTTGAGGTTCATTATGAGGTGTGTGTTTTTATGAAAAATCCCTAAAACTCTCCCTCTCTTCCTCTCTTGTTATTCGACCGAAACCAACACCCCTAAGGGTTTGGTTTTCTCCCTTCTGTGATCGGCCAAAACAAACAACCCTTAAGGGTGTGTTTGTTCGATCGTGTATCATCACAAGGTGGTTTTGCTCACGTATTGATTTGATTCAAGTATCATGGTGTTCGTTTACTAAAACACTATTAGTACTAGCATACTTTATTGTTTGCTAAGAACGTATTGTGTGTGGAAGCTTAGAGAGATCTTACTTTAGATCTTGGAGGTTTTGCGCGTGGTTTTTATACATATACGTATATAGAAGACGGTGTTAACGGTTATCTTTAAACGGTGTATCGTTTCATGCTAAAAGGTAATCATCTTCTATCCTTGTTAATTAATGTGTTCCACATGTGATCTTCAATTCCGCTGCGTACTCGTGTTTATTAATTGGTTAATTAGATAGTAAAACCTAACAGTGGCATCACGAGCCATCGTATAGAATCTTTAATTACAAGGGATAAAATTGGACAAATTAGGGTTTCGTGATTAATTTTAATGCCCCGGTAGGTGTTTTATGTTAAAAAGATTTGATCTTGAAGGTTAATAAAATTAATTAGACGAGATCTAGGTTGTATGCAATTTTATATAAAACTTAAAGTATTAATTGTTAATTGTTTTAAGTTTTAGTTAATTGTTAATAAAGATCCATGATAAAATCATGCAAATTTATCATGGATTGATATTAGATATTTAAATCTTGTTAATTTGTTAAAAAGATTTGGTTTAAATTTGATCAAGATTCGCATAATTTTAAATATTTTCTTAATTGGTAAGATCCATGATTCAAGAATTCGGGAAGACCCTTATTATTGAATTAATGGGGCCTAAAATAGTTAAAAGATTTATGTGCTATGTGGTATTTATTTATATAAAGCTTACGCAATCGATTAAATCGATGTATGTGGCCGGAGTCATTGGATGAAGGAGCCTTATGTGAATTACATTATTTAATTATTAGATAATTAGGATCATATTTAATGTTTGCATGCCTTAATGCCTTAATTGTTAAGTGAGTTTAAATAAATGTTATTTAGTTTAGTTGATGTTTATATGTTTTATTTTAAGTTCTTGACTTGTGAGAAAATAAAAGGGTTTTTCGAAAAACAAATATAAACATGACTAATGATTATTGAATAAGATTTATTATGAACTATATAATGCAAAAAGTCAAAAGTGGATTCGGCTTACATCCGATATAAAATCTTCCATTATTAGACTAGCAATTTATAGTTCATAATGTGTTTTCAAAATTAAAGTTTTTTTTATGATTAAACTAGACGCTATGGACTCATGGGAAGTACGGCTCATCCACTAGAATAAACTATAAGAGAAGTTTAAGGAGGATTATCCTAAAGAATTCAGGTTTTTAATATGCTTCGCGCTGACCTGATTCTCCGCTTCTTTGTGCGTTCGATTGGAGTTACCGTGAACCATGGCATGTCACTACAGTGTTATTTTTTTTAAAAAGACATAACTCTTTAAATTTGGAAACACGTTGAATCGTCAATTTTAAGGTCTCACTATTTATGTATAAGATACGATGATAATAGGTGATACCGTAATAATAACTTAATTGAGTAAAAGTTTTTTAAATGTTACGAAGATGTATGCATGCTTCTTCGTACATATTTGATACGTCAAATAAAATACCCTTTTTCAACTAAGTTATTGCCATCCATTGCCATCTAATTTGTAAAAACACTTGTAGATTGCTCTTTACTATGCGTGATACGTGTATAGATTTGCAATCGCAAGGTAATTATACGCTTTTCCGTGAGACGGTGAGTGTTACATAATTACTGTTTTTTGATGGCCGACTTAGCGTTGTGTGTTAGACCTATTAACACGCGGCATAGAATGAGATGAAACATGCTTACTAGATATTATTGTAATAAAGTAAGTCCCATATGGTTTAGGAATTACAATAGTTGTGAATTATCAATCGTTGATTACCTTTTGAATACACCATCACTAGCAGATCAACTGATGTGGTGTGGGTATGTCAAGTTGGGTCATAACTTAGAAAATTAATTGTTTATCTATATAAACGTGGGTAGTTAATTTTCTTCAAGGAGTATTATCGAAAATACTAATTCTTGAACTTTACTATGTTTTGTAAATGGCATTACCTGTCTAAAACATAAACCATTCGGCTTTCAAGTCAATGTTTGAAATTTCTGGAAATAATTTCAATGATTGGTTTCGTCGACTTAAGTTATCCTTGAGAGTCGAGAAGAAAATGCATGTCATTGAACAACCTTTACCTCCTGCCCCTGAGCCTGTTGCTGATCCAAATGTTGTGGCTGAGTGGACAGCTCTATATGATGCTCATACTGAGATTGCTTCTCTTATGCTTGGAAGTATGACTTCAGAATTACATAGGCAATTTGAATTGTAACTATCGTATGACAGCTCAGAGATTAATCCATGTTTGAGAAACAAGCAGGGAGTGGAGTGGTTTTGGACCTGATCCAAATTTCCATGCTGCAAACAGGGATGAGGGAAAACCCAGTTGGCCAATATGCCATTATATGAAGAATTATGGAGGTAACTGGAAGTATTGTTATAGTGTCTCCTACAAGAGCTTAGTGTTGGTTTAATCTTGAATGGCCTTACTACAATAAGCATAACATAGGGAAGACAATTGGTGAACTACATGCTATGCTCTTGAGTTATGAAAGGTTTACTAAAAGGCTGAAACAACCACAAGTAAAGATAAATTAAAGGTGGTAAAATCCAGAAATCCAATAAGAAATCGCTTAAAGCTAAAGGTAAGGGTAAAGCTAATGGCAAAGGAAAGGATAAACAAGTTTATATCCCTAAGCCTAAAAACCCTAAGCCTTCAGCTAAAGAGCACCCAGCTATGGATGACACCAGCCACCACTGCAAGGAGGTGGGTCATTGTAAGAGGAATTGTCCTACTTACCTTGCTGAGTTGATTAAGAAGAAGAAGCAAGATGGCACTGTCAGTTCTTCAGATGTCTTCAAAATAGAATTATTTTCTTTTCCTACTAAATCCTGGGTGTATGACACTAGTTGTGGTACTTATATTTGTAACACAAAACATGGTCTTGAAGGAGTAAGAAAAGCTAAAACAAGTAGAAGTTTTGACTTAGTTTTACCTAATGGCCTTGTAATTTGTTTAGACAATTGTCATTATGCACCTTCCATAACTAGAGTTGTTATTCAGTGTCATCCATTTGGTACAAAATGGATTTGGGGGGTGTGGGGTCCAGTGTTTTACGGAATTTTGGAATTTTCAATTTTCTAAAACAATGTGTTTTATTTAATCGATACTATTAATGGTATTTATGAAATTGATATGCATGATCTTGTACCAAATATTAATTCTATTTATAATGTTAGCACTAAAAGAGCCAAACAGAATTTGGACTATACTTATCTATGGCACTGCCATCTTGCTCATATAAGTAAGAAACGTATTGAAAAGCTGCAACGAAAGGGCTTTTAAAATCAACAGATGATGAGCCATTTGATCAAAGCGTACGTTGTTTATCGGGGCCAAGAGGACAAGGAATCGTTTCTCCACATCGTCCCGAAAGGCGACTGGTCTTCTGGAATTATACAGAATGAGTGTAGTGGTCACTTAGACGTGTGTTAAGACAATGTGCTAGCTACTTCATTACATTCACTAATGATTATAGTCGTTATGGTTATGTTTATCTTCTTAAACATAAACATGAGGTCTTTGAAACGTTCAAAGTGTTTAAAAATGAAGTAGAAAATCAATTTGGGAAGACAATCAAGGCTCTTTGATCAGTTCGAGGTGGCAAATACATAAGCTTAAAGTTAAAGTTATCCTAAAGCTTGTGGAATTGTCCAACAGCTTACTCCTCCTTACACACCACAACTTAATGGGGTGTCTGAAAGAAGGAATCGTACTTTGTTAGACATGGTTCGATCTATGATAAATCTTACAACTCTGCCGTTATCCTTTTGGGATTATGCTCTAGAGTCTGCAACACGCATTCTTAATATGGTTCCAGCCAAGAAGGTTGATAAGACTCTATATGAACTATGGTATGGAAAAGTTCCTAATCTGTCTTACTTAAAGGTCTGGGGATGTGAGGCGCTTGTAAAGCGGGATACGCCTGACAAACTTGAACAAAGATCTGTTAAGTGTATCTTTATAGGATACCCAAAAGTAAACGAATGGTTTTTTTTTTACATTTCTACTCCACCTGAAAACAAAATTGTTGTTGCGAAGTGTAATTCTGAATTCTTTGAGAAACTCATCATAAATCAAGAAATCAGTGGGCAGGGGCGTAGATCTTGAAGAAATTCAAGAAGAAGAAGATACAACAAACCTCTGAAATCACTAGGAAACATTCCTCAAGAGTGGAGGTTTTGAACCACCACAAGAGGAAGTGATTCCGATTCGTAGATCCGAAAGGACACATCGAGCTCCAAACCGCTTATGTCTAAATGTAGAAGTGGAGGAGCATAGTCTAGGGGATCTTAATGAACCCACTAGCTATAAAGCCGCAATGTTAACTCTGAATCTAATAAGGAGGATCGATGCTATGAATGCGAAATACAATTCAGATGGACAATATGTATGGGTCCTGGTCGATCTTACCTCCAGGTTGTAAGACGTTAGGAAAGTGGATTTTTAAGAAAAAGACGACATTGATGGTATTGTACACGTCTATAAAGCTAGTCATTAGCAAAGTTTTACTCAACTCTATGGTTTGATTATGAAGAAATGTTCTCAGACCCCGTCGCTGACATTAGAGCTATTAGGATTCTCATATCTATAGCGGCATTCTTTGATTATGAGATATGGCAAATGGATGAAAAAACAGCCTTCTTAAATGGTTATCTTGATGAAGATATTTATATGGTGTAACCTGAAGGTTTTGTTGATCCTAATCATCCAAGAAAAATATGCAAGCTTCAAAGATCCATTTATAGACTTAAGCAAGCATCAAGGAGCTGGAATAAAAGATTTGATAAGGAAATCAAAAGGTTTGGATTTGCTTAAAATTTTGATGAGCCATGTGTTACAAAAGGCTATGGAGTAATTTTACATTCCTCAGTCTTATATGTTATGACAAAATCATCAGGGAAATCACATTCCAAGTTTACAAAGTTAAAAGATTATCTTTGGAAATGTTTTTTCTATGAAGGATTTGGGGGAAGCAAAATTTATTCTTGGAAGTCAAAATGCTATAGAGATAGATCGACGCACTAATGACTTAGTCAAAAATGCTTACATGATAAGATCATACAGAGATATAAGATGGATAATTCCAAGTGGTACAATTCCTAATGCAAGAAAGGCTGACTTAAACAAGATCACTAGGTTGCTCCAAACGCCTAAAAGTAAATCTATGAAGAAATGTACCTTATGCTTCGGCTGTAGGATTCATTATGTATGTAGATGCACTAGACCGGATTTTGCATTCGCGCAAAATATAACAAGCCGGTTTCAACAGAATCCTGGTGAACTTCACTGGACTGCTGTGAAAAATATTCTTAAGTATTTAAGAAATACTAAAGATATGTTCTTGGTTTATGGTGGAAATCCGAAAGCTGAACTTCGAGTTGATTGCTATTGAAATGCTGGATTTGAGACCAATATAGATGATATGAAATCACTGACAGGATGCGTTTTCGTTTTGAACGGAAGCACAGTAGACTAGAAAAGCTCCAAGTAAAGTACTACTGCAAAGCCTGCTACATAAGCTGAATTACATAGTTGCTTAAGAAGCAGAGATGGAAGCTGTTTAGATTAGGAAGTTTATTTCAAGTCTTGGTATGGTACCAACAATAAGCGAACTAATTAAGATGTTTTGCGACAATTGAGCCGCACTTCTTATTTCCAACAAACCGAGGGTTCAGATGGGCGCCAAACACTACCTTAGAAGTAACCTTCTTAAAGTTCACACATATGACAATCTAGCATATCCTTTTACGAAGGCTTTATCTAAAGGAAAGCTTACTCAACATGCTAGGAGCATGGGACTTCGTTTAGCTAGTAGTTTCATGTAGATCTGTGTTTAGTATTTGGATAAGGGATGTTTGAACAATTTATTTTATGATAATGATACTTGGTATTTTTGTTATTTTTATCTTAAATTGTGTCCTATATTTGCATGTTTAAATCCGTGAATAATAATAGTTATTATTCTAAATTAATCCGTTGTCGATTAACAATATGGGAATATTGTTAAATTAAGACAATTCTGAGTGATTGGTGATATTATAGATATTAAGGATGTGTCCACCAAACTCACATGATATTCATAAGATGAATATTGGATTTCCCCAACACAAGGATATTACTTTATGGATCGTCGTCATCAAGTAAACCTTGTAAGTGATTTTATTTACAAAATCCTTAGACTTGAGATGCAAGTAGGTCTTGCATATGTGGATAATCCTTCTTGATCTAGTCTAAGTTATCCTGAAAAATGGATAACTAATAAGGGCTATTTCAGAAGTGATTTTGAAACATGATGACTTGGCACTTGTAGTCAATATAGAATTTGTTCCTTCAATAGTTGAAGAATGATGCCACTGGGCCCCTCGTAGAATTAATCAGATGTGTGTATGGCCGTACCCGAAAACTCATGTAGATATGTCTCATTGATTTTATTTTTTGAGTAATCTTGATTATCATTACACTATACGAGAAAAGATATCATTAATTATTGAATGACTATTGATCCATATCCATTTTTAACACGGTATCAGAAACAAAGGGATTGTAAATGCATAAATCATTTATGTGTGACTTTGAAAAACCACACTCGGGTATTTTTGAGAGTATTGACGTGTTGCTAGACGCTTAACAATGTTATTATATTATTTGATACATGTCCAAGTGGGAGCTATAGGAATATGTACACGATAAATAATATATGTCCGAAAAATTTATTCGAGCCTATGGAGAGGCACACGTTACTACATAAAACAATTATATTAAATATATTAAACATAATATATTTAATGATAAAGCTTAACGAGCGTTAAATATTAATATATATTTAATGGGAAGTTTTATTAGTCGTTAATAGTTAAACAAGGGACTAATACGTAATTTTGGAGAAAAGGAAAGTGTGAGAATTATTTTCTTTTTGCCTTAGTCAATTTGTTTCCTAATCTCCATGAGGAGGTGAAATTGCCTAACTTGCAAGCCGAGTTAAGTTGGCTATATAAGGAGGTTTTGGGTGTTTTATTTTCTCATAACTTGAAAATCAATAACCCTAAAAGTCTCTCCTCTCTCTCCCTCCTAGTGTGATAACCGGTAATATTGTTCAGGGCTAAGTATTATAAAATATTATAGTTTTGTATGTTGGAGTCTTTCGATCTTGTCAGTTTTCCTGATGAAAGCTAAAAAGTTAACTTCTGTTCGATTTCAGTTTAATTGGGAATTTAATGAAGTGTGGAGTTCGTAAATGAATCATTTATAATTCATTTTCCTGTTTTAGAGTGGTTTTGAGGTTTTCAGTGCTTTCCGGGAAGTTTTCCCGCGTTTAGCGAAAAATAATCACGCAGCGCGTACCGGCACGGCAGTTTATTTAAGTGTAGAGATTTATGAGATTGGTAATGTGTTAATGGTTTTATTTATTTAATAAAGTTATAATATTGTAATAACGTCGATTTAAATTGTAAATCGTGAGTGTGAGATTTGAAAGTTATCAGAAAAATAGTTGTTTTCGTGAATTTTAGTAAAAGACTGTAATAGTCGTAAAAAAAGTGAAAGTTTGGGTGAATATAAGTTTCCAAGCTATATTTTTGTGATTTGAAGTGTTTTTAAATGAATGAGTAAGGTTCAGTTGAGTTTTGTCAAAAATTCATGTTTTCGGTCCGGAGTCAGTCGATAACGTCTCAAAATGGATTTTTGTAGCTATTTAAGGTGATAAGTGTCGTATGAATAATCCAGGTTTATGGAAAAATGATTTTGAACAGAGTCAGGACGTTTGCATTTACCGAGAAAGACTCTTCCTTATCTGGAAGTAACTTTGAAACTAAACCCCTATCAAGTGGGCTTAGCATTAAATGCGCAAATCACGCGCACAAAATTTGAGCTTCGACTCAGAGGCTTCGATGTTGGTTATGGTTTGAAGTCGAAAGCAATGCATTCATAGATGCATACATTACATTCGACTGGGGGGCTTGGGTTAACCGTACCATCCCTCTGGCTCGAGGCCTCCTTTGTTCTTTGTAATGCTCGAAAGGGATTTACTCCTAATTATTACCATAGAAACCTTCACAATAGTTCTAGTGGCGTAAAAATCATCTTCGCGATGGTTATCAGTATGGACTCGAACGCAAAGCCTAGCCCTTCGCGGTGGGTCTTCGACGAAACTAGGGTAGGTCTAAGGAATTGGTCAAGTCATAAACCCATGTTCATCACTCTCTACCAAGGTTTACCGTCAACGGACAGTAGAGCATGGAACACAACCTGTAATACACCCCTTAAATGTGGAAACACCTCCACAGATCACCACTTTTTGTGCCAATGCCTTGCTCCAGCATATTTATCTTCTCATATAATAGATGGCAATGTCCTCAGGTATGTTTTACGCTACACACACCTACTTACTTACTTCATACCTACTCATTACTCCCCAAAGCACATACTTACTCTCACGCCGGAGGTGATTCGTAGGGACACCCCATGCGCTTCACTTAACATAGTGTTTCCATTTGTGTTGTCACAGGTTATTCAGTGACTCGCATCCAGAATTCCACTCAGAATCTTTTGATACCCATCGATGCATGATCGTGTTCATATTTACACATTCAAAAACCAAAACAAACAGACCCGTATTTTTTCCTTATTTACTCCGATACTTAGATTGTTGAATTTATGTTACATTCCTTTTCATGACTAAAAGCTATATAGGCTTTTTCCTATCTTTATTTACTTTTACCAATACCTTAACAAAATAGAGGTTCAAAACAAATGACTTTTAAAATATTATACATTGTTGGATTGTGTGATCGTTAGCATTCAAATCAAATGCTCGATGACGTGTTTCTTGTTATACTCGCTAAACTATTTCGATACCACTTTCAACAATAACAAAAGTTAACTTTAATTAAATCATATGATCAAGTTTAAGACATAACTTGATATGCTTATTTATTGTGGGCATCAATTATGAAGGTGACGAGGTTTATTGAAAAAGAATTTAGGTCTTTTTCACAAAGACAAGTTGTCTTTTTTTTTTTTTTTTTTGAACGGCGACTTTTATTAAGAAAAACTAGCAAGGAGCTAGAAATTACAAAGAAATAAGAGACGGGGTTTTTATTTACCAATCGTCCAGCTAAACAACGTATTGCATCTATACAGACACCAGTATAAGAAATACAAATATCTCATCAAATTAACGTATACTTCAGATTTGGGCTTGGCCTCGGACATTCTTTTATTACGCAACATTCCGTAGAAGCCACCACATCACAAATATATACTTGGAACATGCTTTTATTCTTCTTCGGCAGTTTAATTATCGATCCAAGAACTCCATCTCTCCGTAAGACGTTAATATCCATAAAAGGCAAGTCCCACTCAACGATTATTAATTTAGAAATCTTCTTTGACCGTGTTACAAGCGAAGAACAAATGTTCATTGGTTTCAATCCCGACATCACAATTCCAACACAAGATAGAGACTCCATTATCTATACCAACGTCTGGGAAATGTTTAAATTAGGTAGTTAAGGAGTTCGTCTTTACCTTCCAAGCGAAGGTGTTTCACTTTGTTGGGACATATCGAATACCACCTAGTATTTAGATCACCTTTCGGAAGTAATCGCGAATCTATCATGCTTTCTTGTCGAAGCCACGTATAACCTACAGGAATTGTTCAATGTCCAAGGACCATGAAATCAGGAGACTGAGTAAAAAGACCCACAGGGTTAAAATCACACTTTCGCTAACTCCTTCACTTGAGTGAGTTCCAGCCCTACTCTCGGATGTCTACGAAAACGAATGGTAAAGGACTAGGTTGCGCAAGTTTTTGATACTGTAATTTGTTTGCTGTTTTCGTGGCATACGCTCTAGGGAATCCTATTCTTAAGCTTGCCCCCATCACACCACACGTCATCCCAGAATAAAGTCGAAAGGCCATTCCCAAGTTTCTTCTTCATGAACAAAAGCAGGTTAATACCTTTTCATCATGCCTCTCTACCCTCTGTAATAATATTTATCCAACATGAATTAGCTCATTACCGAAATCTCATCAATCTTTCATTGGCTCCGTGTATAGCCTTGATAACACGAGACCAAAGCGTAGGCTCATGGGCTAAAAATCTCCAAATCCCCATTTAAATTTCAATCTCTATCAAGAGCTAAAGACTATAAATTTCTAGGACCACCGTTATCTTTAATGAGCAAGAGCCTTCTTATTGAACCCACGTAGCTTTTTTACCCAATCTCTCATGACATTGAAGTATTTACTTCGAAGATGATTCCAGAATTTGATGACACCTGCCAGGAACTTGAAACATTGCATGTAAAAAATAGGCATCGAGCCATAGAACGATTTGATTAACATGAGCCGCCCTCCAATCGATAACATTTTCATATTCCATCTTGATAGACGTCAGTCATAATTCTTATCAATAATGTCCTTCTCAAGATTGAATTTTTATTCATGTCCCCTCCAACATAAGAACCAAGATATAAAAAAGACGCTTTAAGCAAGACATCCTTAATTTGGTCGCTACACGAGAGACTTTACCATTATCAACTCAATGGACCCATGATTTTGCTTTTTGCACATATTGAATTTTAAACCTGAAACCTTATGATAAAACTATCAAGAACTTGGATAATGAGAAGTTATATTACTTTCGCTCCATTCACCATAAAAAACGCATCATCGCATAGAAATGTGCGAAAGATTAACCAAACCACCAACATCGATACCATGGAACATACCCCGCAGCAACCACTCTTGAAATGAAATATGGAGATTTCCATGTTTATAGTATAAAAAGGAGATAACGGTTCACATTGTTTACGACCTCTACCAAATTGGAAACTCGGCGGTTGGACTACCATGATAATTGATAGACCCTCTTTCGAAGATTGAAGACTACATTGAATCCATTTTCTTACATTTATCCCAAACCCAAACTTGCCTAAAACATCATCAAGAAAATCCCACCTTACCGGAGTCATAAGCTTTTTAAAAGTCACTTTGAATGAAGTGTTTGTTTTTTCTTCTTCTTACACCTAGAAATGACTTCATTTATAATAAAAGGCCCATCAAGAATTTGCCTATCTTTAATGAAAGCCGATTGAACCTCATTAATAATTCCCCCCAAGACATCAACAAGACGATTAGTTAAAATCTTAGCAATGATTTTATATATGCTACCAATGAGGCTAATCGGTCTAAAATCCTTTAACATGATTAGCTTCCGGAATTTTCGGAATTAAAGGAAATGGAGT
Source organism: Tanacetum coccineum (assembly GCA_026074375.1). Taxonomy (NCBI): domain Eukaryota; kingdom Viridiplantae; phylum Streptophyta; class Magnoliopsida; order Asterales; family Asteraceae; genus Tanacetum; species Tanacetum coccineum. The sequence goes on along the minus strand of BQNB010071113.1, from coordinate 3,858 downwards.
TGAATAACCCTTTGGGTAAAATCAGAAAATTTTAAAAAAATACCTCACCGCTTCACAAACATCCCTATCCACAAGATGCCAAAAGTGTCTGAAAAAACCAAACGTGAATCCATCCGGACCCGGGGCTTTGTCGGTACCACATTCCCAAACCGATTTCTTAATTTCATCATTAGAAACCTCCCTCTCCATATGATCAACTTTGCTCATGAGACATTCTGATTAGAAAGTCAAGACTAAATAGAAGCAGTAGGTTTGTCGGCTTACAAACGATTGGCATAATGGTCGAAGAACTCTTTCTTGATTCATTCGGGTTTTCAAATCAATTTCCATACAACCATAACCCCCTAATATTTTGAATATTCGCCATTTTGTTTTGATACATGAAAAAAACCCGGAATTCTCTCTCATTCTACAGCCCATTTAATTTTTGCCTTTTGAAGCCATTTCCTTCGATTCTATATTATCTATCTTTTGGATTTGACTGAGGAATAGCTAAGCGGGAATTGACCGCTCTTCATTCCCAAGACCTCTTTCATATTTCCAGATCATTTCCTCCACTGTTTTTTAGTTAAGGCTGATCGTTTTTCGGGTCCCCGAATTACTCTTATTCCAAATTACGATGATTCTTAAGATTTCTATGTTTATGCATCAAACTTAGAAAGCATTATTTCCACCATAGGACTGTTTTTCCAAGTGTTCTCCACAATGTGTTAAAACCATCCTTCTCAAGCCAATGATTTTTTTTTTTTTTTTTTTTTTTTTTATTATGGAAAAACGAAATGAGTTTGGGGCCATAATCGTAACCTTTTTCTTTAAGAAGGAATAGGGACCTGATGATCCGTCAAGAATCTCTCCAATGTAACTGCTTTAATGTTCGGGCTTCCACCTAATAACACTATCCGTAACCAAGAATCTATCTAAACTTGCTCATCTTTGTTGCGGATCTATGGACACAAGTTAGCGACATCCACCTAAGTTAACTATCAAACCTAATCCCGAATCCAAAATAAAAGAAGCTAAATCTTTGAGCCACCATGTGGATTAAAATGAGTTCCGAATCTATCAGGATTTGACACGAACCTCATTAATATCACCCATGTAATAACATCCCGCTTCACTTATTACCTCGAACGAAGAAAATCCCAAAGAGCTTGTTTTTTCTTTACCCTTTGAGGAGCTTACAACCAATTATACATCATATTCTTTCCCGTTAACCTCCACTTACCTCTTGTAATCAATAATAATCAGGAACCGTCACACTGTTTTTGCATAATGAATGTATATCACAATACGACAAAGGATACCTCCGATTTTTCCCAAAAAAACCCCGCCTCAATACACATAATCAAAAAAAACCGAATTCCCCCCAACACTGTTTCACAAGAAGTCCTCAATCTTTTCCATTTTTGTTTCTTGTATAACTAAAAAAATTCACATTAGTTTTGATGCTAAGATCTTTAACCCAATCTTCTTGCCTTTTGGGCAAGGCTCTGTATATTTAAGATAGAAAATTCATCTAATAAACCTTCTTTCCCTCCTTGTGTTCCAATGTGTTCTTCCAAGTTGCTATGACTCTTCCATTTGGAATCCCATAACCTGTCCAACTTTTATCACATCTTCAAGTAAACCACCCATGGATCCACCTGTTCTAGGATATTTCGAAACCTTGAAGTGACCCGTGATATAGACCCATTAGCACTACCTTTAATTTATCAAAACATCATCAGCCTCACTGAATTACTTCATTCTGGTCTACCTTCTTCTTTGATGTGTCATTTTACAATTATGGTCCAGAAGGTGTGAACCTGGTGGATGCTTCAAACTATCTTCAGAATTGGTATCATTATCATCCAAATTTATTTGATCGCTTTAAGTAGTGAATTTAAATTAAATGGGTCTTCCGAACTTCCTTTCCTTTTTCGGAAAATATACCATCCACATGATTATTTTCCAGCTCTCATCTTCAAATTAAGGACTCAGGTACTATCTCACCCCCTCACTATGTTCATCCTTGATTCAGTTCTTTTTAAATTTCACATTCTCTCATCTCATGAGTTATCATCTTCACTTTCGTATTCATCTGTGAATGCGAGGAACCCAACCTTGAGTTTACATTAGCTCTAATCCAATTACAATCTTACCTCGGTGAGTGATTTTTAAAATCTATCTCTGATACTATTTCCTGCATTCAAATAAACACAAAGTCTTTTAGAATGAAAACAAGTCTTCAATCCCCTGTTTCATCCACATCGAGAATTTTTCCACCACTTTTTCAGCTATTCTAGTAAATGTATTATTTGTCCAGAACTGAAAGGAACCCCTTCCACTTCGACCCTCGCAATCCTACCATCAATACCTCGAATACGTTTGTAGCCCTTTATAACCTGAGAAAACCATGAACATGACAACTAACAACTTTTTTGAATTTTTTCCATTGATTCCAGTATTTGAATTCTACATAACCCAATTGTTCTCCCTTATATTTGATTACAATATCGGAAAAAGCCTTCGTTCCCCAAGCCATTTTCGATTGGCTAGGAGAGAGCCAAAAACTTTTACCCTTCCAAAAGGGCATTATAAACATTCATAGACATACACATTCATCTCCCAAAAATATCGATGGTTCTGATTCTTACCAACCTACTTAGTCTTTGTATCCCTATTTAACACACCCATGTAAGATTTTTCTATTACCTAATCTCCCACTCAGGTTTGGTTTAAACAGAGGAGTAAGAGTAACATTTGCATTCTTATTATCCTCTCCTATGTTCTTACCATTGGGTCTTTGGAATCGAGCGATATTCGCATGGAGTCTAACACGACCAATCCAAATAGTACAGTTTTAAGCTTATTTTTGATGATTTAAGCAAAAGACATTAAAGACAGATAACAAGTAATTAAAGTTAAGCAAAAAGCAATAATAAAAACACAATAATAAGCACTAAAATAAGCAACAAAGAATAAAGCAGATTAACCAATAAAAGATAGTTTACCATAAAAACATAACAAAGTGACATATAAGCAACAATCAAAGACAAATATGCATAAATAGCATAAATAAGCAATAAAAAGCATAAATAAGCAGAATTTAAGCAAATGAACAGTAAATAGCAAAAATGAAAAAAGTGAGCTTACAAGAGTCGAAGCTTTTGGCAAGGGAATAAGCTCTCAAAGAACTTATAAACCAACCTATTTACTTCCCATGAAGCTCTAAACCAAGGCCATCCAAGATATACCTTGCTCCTTTGCTTTGACAGTTTCCCTTTTTTTGTGAATTTTTGATTTTTTGCAGGGACGATACTTGCACCAAAGGTTTCCCACAGGGACGATCCTTGCACTTTCGTAACTTTTGGGACGAAACATGCAATTTGACCAAACTTTAAGGACGATTTATGCAATTTACAAGAAAAAGAATTTAAGTCTTTTTCACAAAGACAAGTTGTCTAATATTCTAATACTATCATAATGCATCTAGTAGTCTTATTTATTGTGGGCATCTAATAGTATTACGTAGTATTTCCAAGAGATGATAGGAATTAATTTGCATACTCTTAATATTTATTTGGACAATTTTTTTTTATGCATCTATACATTATTTATATCGTGTTTTAACTGAAAATATGTCAATAAAAAACAAATGTGCGCCAATCACCCGTAGATAATATTTTTAGTTAATAAAGTTTGTTTTTTTCCCTCCATATGATGATAAACATGAATTAGCCATACTAGAATTTTATTATATTTGAACAATATATTACACTTCTTAAAAAGAAAAAAAAACAATATATTACACGTTCTTTACTTTCTCTAATATTTACGTAACACGCTAGTTTTTTATAGGCTCACGTAAGTTTGACT
>BQNB010071112.1:0-18386 GCA_026074375.1 Tanacetum coccineum | reverse complement strand
AAATTGGTGGATCTGATCTACGTTTCCGGCATAGATTCCCATCAACTGCTAATGAAAATCTTTCTTTGCTCATTGGCTGAAGATGCTAAAGAATGGTGGATTAGTGAGGGAGAAGGAAAAATTACCATTTGGGAAGAACTTGTCAAAAAAAATTTCTATAAATTTTACCCCAAATCATACGATGGTGAAGAAGAAATGTTGGACGAAGGAGACAACTGGGGGATTGATCCACTCAAATTCATATCACGGGTAAATTCATCATTTGATAAACAAAAAAAGGTGGATGGAAGAACTAAGAAAGTATTATTCCATGCTTGGATGAATGGGAATTGGAATAAGAGACGAATAGATGAAAGCATCTTGAGGAGTAACAATACAACTACTAACTCGTTCTTCAAGCCTTATCTGGTTACACATGGAAAGAGCGACACCAAAAAGGAAGATGAACAAAGTCAGACAAAGTACAAATATAGAAATACATCCAATTCTATCGATGAGCAACCTAACAAAAGAAGGTGCAAAGCAGAAAAGTTTGAAGCTATTCAGTACTCTCTTGGACCTAATGAAGAATATATTGCTATAAGAAGTTATGAATATGATATTTAGGAAAGAAACGTAGATAATATGTCCAAAATCTACCAAGATATTTTTCAGAAAAAGGACGAAGGATGGAAGGTGACACGAACCAAATAATAACGATGAAGAGAAGCTGAAGAAAAGTTTAACTTAAAGACTTTGTTGTAAACAAAAGTGCTTCCCGGGAGACAACCCGGATTGTTATTTAATATTATCGAGTCTGTCTTCCCAGACATCAATACGGCGTATCCGCCCCATACCATATGGCGTATTGATTGTCTGGACGTTATCAGTCTTTATTTTTTATTGCACCTTAAAAACATTATTGTCAGTTCTAGAATACGGCGTATTCATTAACCTGATACGCCGTATCGACCAAAACTGACCTGTATTTAGTTTAGTTTAGTTTAAATTAACCGTAGGTACCAAGGTAGGAATGCACATGTTCTTCCTATATTTTATACAGGACCTCGTGAAAGAAATATCGACGAAGTTGGTGGAATGCATATTTTCTGGAATTTTGTGTGTGTGATGTTCGTGCTAGGCTTCAGATGCTTTTCCAACACACAATCTTTCTCATTCTAATTCTTTTTAAATTCTCGTATTTAATGTTTTATCTATACAACGAGGACGTTGTATAAATCAAGTGGGGGTGGAATTAGAATGTTTACTTGTCCTAATTTTTACATTAAAATGCTTAAATTATGCTCAAATTTAAAAAATTTCAAAGCATACTTTTATGAAATTACTTGATGCATAACCCGCACACAATAACCCTTGCTAGATATTGTAAGAATTTAGCCTATCCGTTTCCAAATGTTTACCTAAATTCCACAAAATATGAGTGTGTATGGTGAAGATTTGTAACTTTAGAACTTCCGCATGCGGAATATCACTCGAGACCACAATAATTATATTAAGCATATAATTAGAGTAACATGTTAAAATGGTAAATTTTAGTATTACACCCAAATCGCCTTTTTACAAAGTTGCTATTAACTAACTACACCGGTTAGTTAACCTCTAGTTTAAACCATTTTCCACTCTCATCTTTAGAGTGAAGATCCACTAGAACAACCAGTAGAGCCAATCCTTTAGGAACTACACCAACTATTTATTTCGTTACACCCTTACACCTTAACCTACAATGTTAGATTAAGTTTAATTTATAGTTGCTAGCTGCTTAAAGTGTAAAGTTTGTATTTCCCAAGTCTTGTGTCATTTTCTATCTTTGGTGCGGTTGGAAATTTGTCAATTGCAATGGAATATATATTCTATTCCAAAAATCAATGTGATTTTACACCTCGACAATTAATTGTGAGTCCGAAGAATGAAGAACTATCAAAGAAATTATCCATAATTATTATGATCGTGAAGATGGTGAAACTACACCAAGATTTGAAGCATAGGTAAAAAAAGAGAAAAATCGCAACAAAAAAAAGAAGGAAAGTTTGAAGATAATCGTTTCGCAAAGAGCATCACGAAGGATCGATTATTCGTTGATACGTCTAAAAAATCAACGATATAGAGTATTGTACAAAGTGGAAGATATCGCCACTTACCTAGAATAAGTAAATAAAGTTTTTGGATGATTGGGAATATGACCGTTACGAGTAAATGCCACTTAGGTTGTTGTATTTTTATCGATGATCAAGGACGTAGTAAAAAGTCGTGTCTATTTTATCATGGTAACAGTCGGGAAAAGTGTCTAGCAACTTGTACTTTAGGCTTAATTATTGTTTCTTGATTTTATTTAACCGCAATTTACTTCCCTCTCACCTAATGATTAGCCGCTGGTTTTACGCGAATGAGGAGTTGTTCGAGCGTGTATGTTTATTCCATCGTTACGGCCCTGTATCATGTCGTAGCGCCTCGTTGGTTTACGACTTTGGTGAAAGTTTGAAGTTAGAAAGTTCCTAACCTATTGAGATGGGGGGGGGGTTTTATCCTAACGTTGGTTTTAAATATCGAATGTGGATTGATCGAACACACATGTCTATTCCGTCGTTACGGCCATGTATGTGTGCTTCAACTGCCTTGTTGAGTGGTACTTCTGGTGAAAGATTGTAGAATGATCAACCGTAAGCCTTTCCATAAAAAAACTCATATTTACCTTTATAAACTTGTTACTCCTTGGCTTTAGTGGTGGAGATGTGTATCCTTGCCAAGCTTATGATAGAATACTCGTCATGACTAAGCAATTGAGCGAATTAGTTATATGTTACCACATAGATTAGTTGAGTGATTTGAGTGTTTTCATCTTCTTATTTCGTGAGGTGTTTGGTTGTGTACTTGTAATGGATCGAATAAATGCTTTAACAGAAAATATCCATAGGGATACTAGTATGTGCTTAATTAAACATACCTTTTTCCATTAAAAACGGACCTAAATGACCAAAAACAGACAAAAACTGCCAAATATATGTTTGTTTTGCATTTGTATTGTGCAGGAAACGGATATCACATAAAAGGACAAAAAACAAAGCCAAAAACGACAAAACTGAGCACGAAATGGAAAAGTGTGAAAAGACAAAGCAAAATCAAAGCCAAAGAGTCAATCAAGCCAAAAAGTCAGCAGAAAAGTCAAATAGTCAAAGTCAAAGTCAACCCTGACAAAGTCAAAGTCAACTCCGAGAAGCTGAATCAGAAAGTACAACTTGAGGGACTGAAATTGCCAAATCCCAAAGTTATATTACAAAGTAGAAAAAGTCATGGGCTAAAATTGCTAATTATTGAAAATACAACTTTAGGGGCTGAAATTGCCAAACCCCTAAAGCTGTATTACACAAGGACTGACTTTGCAATCCTATTATATAACATGAGGGGTTAATCTTGCCAAACCCTCAAACTCATTTAACCACAAGGACTAATAATGCAACTACTCTTATAAGAGTGAGGGGCTTGTTTTGCCAAATCACCAAAAACTTTACTTGTTACCCTTATAACACCCATTCCCGCCATTTTTAAACCCACCACAAGTCACATGCCCATCTCCCACCTTTTACCCTGCATCCCCATCAAAACCCCATGGTTAAACATCCCTCTCCCCCTCCACTACCACCATAACCCAAGACTATTGGCAACTTGGCAATCTCACTATTTTCAAGCAAAATCAAGGGTTGAGATGACAATCCAAAGAAGCACAGGACTTAATCTATGGCTAAGGATTGATTTTTAAGTTTCACTCTCACCAAACTAGCACAAATGTGCCTTTGTGTCTTAGATCTCTACAAAGAAACACAGAAAGAAGAAGAGAAGAAAAAGACAAAAAGTCAAAGAAAAAGAAGACTTAGTGTTTTAGTATAATAGGCCATGTAATGACGTAAACGGGATATCCTTTCTTTTCAGCTTATTTTTAAGTAATTTTTAGCTTAGTTTTCCAAGTGTTGTAACCTATTTTCAGTTTAATGAAAGTTTGAAGAAATTTAAGTAATCATTTAGCTTAAATATAAGCTGTTTTCATCTAGCAAACAAAAAGGTTAAGTAGTTAATAAAAAATCAAAAAAAAATTCACTCTCAAATACACCATAGCTTATATTTTGGATGATAAGCCAGAAATGGATGGGCTTATGGACACCACCAGCTTATCCTTGATAAACTGGAGCTTGTAGACAAAGCTCTTAAGAGCCTATTTGCCCTTGTTTAGAGCAAAAAGCCTTGTAAGTCTCTTTTCTTCATTTTAAGCTCATTTTTCTGCATTAGCTTATTTACAGCTTATTTGTGCTTATTGTGCTTTCAATTATGCTTATTATTTATGTATGAGTATTTGTTTTTAAGACCCTTGGCCTAAATCTCCTTAAATCAGCTTAAAAAGCCCTTTTTGGAAATTAAAGGGGTGTTTGGGTTAAGCCCAAAATGGGTCAGTTTGGTTAATGCTTTGGGTTGTGGTAACTTAGGCTGTTTTAATTAGCTAAATTAAGGTCTAATAATTAGTTTTAATGAGTTTTTATAGATTAAATTTCATTAGTTAAGTATTTTATTCCCAAGGTTTAAACCTGTGAGAATTGTGTTTTCTTAATTTGCTTATCTTTGATAATTAGTTTAAGCTAGGTATAAGTCATAGTATTAGCTTCATTTTAAGAGTTGAAATGCATTGAAAGTAAGTGTAGTATTCATGCATTGTTTGTCTTTGGTTTAGTCATATTCTGTCAAGTAAAATTTTCAAAAGAAAAATGTCAATTTTCTAGTTAAGAATTAGATAAGTTAGAGTTGTAGTTAGGCTCTGAAAGTTGGTGCACAAGCTCCTTGCAAGCTAGTCTCAATCTGCTTGAGCTTTTTAAGTTCTTTCATAAGCTTTTAGCAACTTAATTTTAAGCCCAAAATAGTCTCTTAGGTCTGTTTTACTTTCAGACTTCCCAATTAGCTTAATTGAATTTTTGGCTTATTTTCTTATAGGAGTTAGTTTGATTAAGCTTAATTATTCTTATTTAGTTAGTTTAAGTCATCAGTAGCTTATTTAGAATAAGCCTTAGCTTAATTAAGTTTTTTAGCTCAAAGCTGCCAAACAAGCAGTATTAACTATAAGTTAATGCTGCTGTTTTCTTCAGCTCTTTTCTTGGCTTATTTAATTTCCAAAATCCCTTTTTTATTGCTGATTTAGGTTCCTTGGAAGATAGATTTTTAGATTTTATAAGTTACTTTGTCATAAGTTTTCATTTGCTAGTTTAAAAATAAGCCCAAAGTACCACTTTTGTCTGTTTTTCATCCTTTTTAAAATCTGCAGCTGCTGAGAGTGAGAGCTCTTTGTAGGACCATATTTCTTTGCTTAATTGTGTTTCTAAATGATGTTAGATTGCTAATTCAGGTAGCTTATTAGTTGATGTTCTTAAAGTGAGAAGCTATTTGAGCTCATTTGTTTGTTTACCAGCTTAAAATTAAGCTTGAAAAAGCCATTTGGGCTGTTTGGCTATTTAAGGCTCCCCTGGTGCAAAAGCCTGTTTTGACAGCTTCTTTAAGCTGTCATTCAGCTTACCATTTTCTTTCTAAAAAGCAATTTTAGTAAGCTTAAAGGGTGTGCTTTAAGCCCCTATAAGCCCAGCCATTGGGTCTCACTCTAAGGGTTTAAAAATAAGCCCCAAAAGTGATCCAAGGTCCTGTTTGTTTGACAGAATTGACCCATTTTGACCCAATTTGCTTATTTTGCTTATTTGTCTGTTTTTACTGGCTTATTTCTAGTTGCATTAGCTTATTAGGTTTAGTATACCATCAATCTTGGCTTATTTGTGTTGTTCATTTGCTTATTTGTTCATAGAAGCCAAAAAGAAAAGTTATTTGTGCCTTGGCTCACATAAGCAATCTGTCTGTTTTTTTTAAGCTGTTTCCAGCTTATTTATTGCTTTTCATAAAAAGTCATAGTTGAGTAAAATGCTTATTCTTATGTGCTTTATAAGTTTGTAAAAAAAAAAATTTGAAAAAAAAATAATAAAGGGGAAGCTTGGAAGTCAGGGGTGAGCTAGGGCTCGAACCCCCGACCTCAACAAGCCTCAACCCTCTATAAACCAACACCTCTACCGCTGTGCTACAATAGCTCATCCGGTAGAGGTTTGTTGTGTTTATTATTTAAGGGTGTTTTGGGCTTTAAGCTTACAACCCACTTTTTGCTTATTACACAGCTTATTTGATAAGCTGTGTAAGTTTTTATATTTTTCATAGGATCTACATTCTTTTAGCTATTTTGTGTAATTTTTCTAGAATTTTTTATAACCGTCTAGTATTTTTTATAATTTATTTTGTTTAAAAACTTTAAAAAATCATAAAAAATACAATAAGAGTCAGAAAAATATAAACTTTTTTTTTAAAAATTTTCTTTTTTCATATAGTTTCTTGGAAAATTGTTAAATTTTTCATAGGGTCATTTTCTCAAATAGAAAAATAAAATCCAAACCCTTTTCCATTCAAACATCGATCATCAATCCGTCATTCGATTTTCCATTCAAGCAGTCTAGTTTTTTTAAACTTCGTTTTTAGTCAAGTAGAATCTATTTTTAGTTTAAAATTTGTTCTAGGGTTTAACGTGCTAAATTTAGGATTTTAACCCTCGTTTTTCGTACCCGTTTTAGGTTTTAAGTTATTTAGCTTTCGTTTTTAGGTTTAATTAATTTGTTTTTGCATCTTTAATCTTAGAAATAGAAAAATCAATCATACCTTTGTCATATTCGAACATCAATCATCAATCCGTCATTCGATTTTCCATTTAAGCCTCGTTGGGACATAACGACCCGGGAATCATACTTCCGGTTACGTATATATTTTATTTTGTGAATTTTGACTTCTTGTCTTGGTCAAAGGCAATTGGTTGATTATTTTCCTATATTATTATATATATATTATTGACGAATCACTCTCCGTTTAGGATGTAGAGCCCTAAGAAACTTCCTAACATAGTTCTTGCTAGAGAAACCTTTATCAAGAGCTTTATGACTAGTAATAATAGTGTTAAATCAAGTAAAACCGCTATCAATAGATTCTTCTTCAAGGATAGTAAATTACGCATATTGTTGAACAAGAAGATCAATTTTATTATCCTTTACTTGGATATTACCTTGATGTGTGATTAACAACGATTGACAAATATCTTTATCCGTTTTACACATAAAAATTCTTTCATATTCCTTTTTAGATAAGGCGTTATAAAGAGCTATTTTAGCTTCAGTATTTTTAGCAAGTTTTTTTAAGATCATCGGTTTGTTGTTCAAAGGGAACAACTTCTAAAATTTGAGTGACATCATTTTTAGCAATCGGTGGAAAATCACCATTCATGATAATATGCCAAAGATCTAAATCTTTTGCCTTCACATAAGTTTCAAATCTAGTTTTCTAATATAGAAAACAATCGCTTTCGAAAAGTGGTGGTGTTTGCAAAGATTTCCCTTCTAGATATTTATCGGAATCCATAGATCAATTCAAGCTTTAATGTACAATATACGTTAAAGAATTTGGATGGCCTTGGCTTCTGATACCAATTGTGGAAACTAGAAAGGGGGGTTGAAAAGTTTTACCGTTTTAAAAATTAAAACTTAGATTATCTACTTATGTTAATTCAAGAGATATACACAAGTGTATATGATAGCGACGTAATAAACGAATAAGTAAATGCAGAATATAAATAAGTAAAGATAGGAAAGATCAAACCGATGACACAATGATTTATAGTGGTTCGGCTACGAAGCTCCTCTTCGCCCTACTCCAACGCCCAAGTACCCAACTTGAAATTTTTCTTCACTATGTCAACAAGCTAATTTTAGGCAGAGAAAACCGTACACGTCGCTTACACTTTTTCCGGTAGTAAGCTAAATACCGAGTTTTACTTCGAGATAGAACCAATCTAACACACTACGTATTTTAAGGCCTAAAATACTAACCTATCATACACATATGATACACACAACACAAGAGATTAAAGATAGATAAATACCACTAAAGCGATGACATAACTAAACTAATAACACTTGAAGCTTGATGTCTTCGTTAGTGTTCTTCACTAGAGAGTGGAATGATTTGATCACTTGTAATGGATTATGAAACAAGTATAATGATCAAAGAATGTATGAAAATGAAAAATCTAGAAAGAAAAATATTAGAAAGGGTTGTCCAAAATGAAGACATGAGGGTTGGTATTTATAGCCAACATTTGAAATTCAAACTCTGGTCCAACAGCTAGTTCACACAGATCCACGGATCCACTAAACCCTAGATACGTCTTTGGTTTTCCTGGATCCGTATGGTGCAGCTAGGACAGATATTGTCTTTTTGTGATTAACCCACCAAACCGTGTCTACTCAGTAACAAAATATCTGCTGACATTCGATACCAACAAACCCACCACCAGTTAGTCCCCCAATTGTGATTCCCATCCTTCTGTAGTCCCCTCTCCGCTTCACCCAGCTTTGGTGAACCTCCACCTCTGTGCCATGCACCCGAAACTATACCTCAAATCTCTATATCAGAATGGAAACATAACTACACACAACTATAGATTCATCTCCCGCTCTTTAGCGAAACTCCATGGACCTTCTACGGAACACGTACTTTGTATTCCACACTTATAGGTTAATACCTTATCTTTTGTCTTCTCATGATTTAATATAACTCGCTTATAATTAATCATGTGTTTAATTAAAATCATTTGATTAGAAAAGGTTTATGCATATGATTAAGTTTGAATGCAAGAAAAAATATTTTTCTTTGATCATTAACTACGCTTTATAATGCCATATTCATACCTTAAGTGATTTGTCATCGTCAAGTAAACTTACGACTAAATAACTTGTTTACGTAGACTTTTACGTAGTATGACATTATATTTGTTATTATCAAAACATAAAGATCATTAAATATAAATATCGTTTTTACGTGAATATTTGTATTAACAGAAAGCAAATTTATTACCCCCATATGCGCTTACTACACTCCATGTTATTTTGATATTTTCAATTCGGGTCATTAGTTAGTTTGTAATTATGAGTTCTAAAACTCAAGTGTACGGGTACGTTTATAAACCCCAAGTCATGTATTATAATGTTTCAGCAAATGAGATGGCAAAAGTGTACGAAAAAAATGTATATAAAAAAAGAGAAGAATAAGAATAAAAAAATGTATATAAAAATTAAAAAAAAGAGAAAACAAAAATGTATGGGCTACCATTTTGCTTATGTTCATGTTTATATCATATAGTTAGTTTTAAAGTTTGTATATTTCGTTCTGTGTGCTCGCTCGCGCACGCTGCGCAGCGCTGCACCTCGCCGCTACTTGTATTCTTATATTTTAATTAAATCACCACCACCCTAATTCACCCAATATATCCCGATCTGCTCTTTTTGTTTTGTTTTAACTTACACCCATACCACCATAACCCTTAAAGACCTCTTTTGATATGTAATTCCTTAGGTGCTTACGCATTTGCAATGGAGGTTTTGATCCTTTACCCATGCACTCTTGGTAATGTATCTTGCTCTAATGAAAGGTAATGAGTGTTAATTGTCTGTTTCCTTTATTGATATAAGTTATTATACACTCGAGAGAAAGAGAGAATCTAAAAACTTATTGTGAGGTGCTAGTACATATTTTCTATGCTTTTAATTATAAGGTCTAATTGGTTGTGCTGTAAATTAACTTTGAAAAGTGAGTTAAATGCCTTTAATATTGCTAATTGTCTAGGTAGAAAAACCCATTCACAAGCAAATCCCAAGTGCAGAGGTATTTGATGAGGTGTTATTTTATACACTTTTTCAGGGTCATTTAACCCCCTAAATCATGCAAATATGCCCAAAATACGGGCTTAATCATTTCTTTTTATGTTTTTAGCATTTGAGAAGCTTTTGGAGGATGTACACGTGACTTGGACTCAATTTGGGAAGAAACGGGACAAGATTGCAGCTTTACACGAAGTGGTTTCAAGAATAGGCATACAGTGCCTGGAGACGCCGTCAGAACGTATAGGAGATGGCGTCAAGAACTTTGTCACGGCATCAGAACGTAACCGCCTCAAAGATACCATAAGAAGATTCGGCAAAGCGACGGCGTCAGAAATCTTGTGATGCCGTCACGGCCTATTTCCTATATATATAAACTCGATTTTAGGGTTTTAGGGGGGGAACTTGTGTGTAACTTTTGAGAAACGATTATTATTATTACGGTTCGGGTGTAACAGCTTTTAGGGTCGACTTTAGGGCCTAAAAACCCTCTTGCATTACCGTTTAACTCATGTTTTAATCAAGTGAAGTCATTTATCCTTTAATCTTTCAATATGTCTATGTGTTGTAAGATTAATTTATGTTCTTCACCTCTCATTAACATGTTATGCTAGATCCATTTGTATTTACTTATGATTGCATGAAACTTAGTTTGTAGATCCTTTTAATATTGCTTCTTGTTAAGGATGTGCGCGTTTGGATCTAGAAAACTGGCTATAAATTATTACATTAGCATAGACGTCTAGGGAAACGCGAGTGTGTAGAAAGGATAACATCGGTAACAGTCTTTATACTACCTTACCCCTAATATGGTTGATCCCTCTTAAGTACTTTAATGCATGTAATGTACTTTTAGGGGCCTTGTAATAGTCTTCATACTACCTTACCTATGTGATGCCTTAACAGAATATTACATAGACGGTGGATTCATATAATCTATTCATGGCCTAGGAAATACTTACATCGATCATCACAAGTGTGAAAAAGAAATAGGATTAGGAGAAGTAAACTAAGGAGTAATGCATGATTAAGTAAATACGTTGGTTTATCATACGAGTTTCCACCAAAGTAGTTTAGATTTAATTTTTGTTTAATTAGTTTAAAACCAAAACCCTCTCAAAACCAGAATTATACGTGCTTTCTAAAAATATAAAAATACAAAATAATCTTCTTTCAAACCCCTTAGGTATTAGTTACGTTTAGTTCGAGCCTTCACACGCTATTCCCCTAGAGAACGATAACAACCCCCGAGTCCTTGCTATACTACACTGCAAAGATTAGGTACTCTACCTAGGTGATTGTAAAACTCTTTGCGAGTTTGCAAGACCCGCATCTAGGAAACATAACACGATAAAATTTCATTAGGGAAAGGCAGTTGAGTTGTAGTTGTTTTAATGATACACATCAATGGAGTATGTAGTGAAACAAAAGACTAACAAACCTTTGTTTTCTTCTTCAGGAATAGAAAGCTCCATGTTTGTTAGCGAATCAAAGCCTACGAGCAATACATGGACTGATATGATCCAGCGTGATTCCCAGACATTTTGAGGTGTTTGTGGTTGCCTGATGATTTAGGGAGTGAAGTTGGAAGATGTTTGCTCAGGACAGAAACACTCCTTCTGCTTAGGAAGTTTATTAGCAAGTTTTTAAGTCTATTTCAATAAAGAAATAAGAAACAATCATTATTAACAGTGTAATGCGAAACAATTAATGTTAAGAAAATTGTTGTTTAAGTATTTGTTTGAAATTGTTGAAAAATGTGAAATCGGAAATTCTTAAAAAAAATGTTTTTTTGATTTTTGATCTAAACCATGTTTAATATATTGAAGTTTGTTTTTTTGTTTTATCTGCAATTATGACGCTTGGCCGCATTTTTGTGTAAACCCGCAGAAAGTAAGAGGTCTGAACAAATTGTGGATTTTCTGAATGCACAACCTATAAGATATGTACTAATCGTTAATCCCACTATATATACTTCGTGTATCAAACAGTTCTGGTCTACTGTCAAGGCCAAAACTATTAATACGGAAGTTCAGTTACATGCCTTAGTTGATGGTAAGAAGATAATTATCACAGAAACAACTGTTAGAAGAGATCTTCAACTAGAAGATGCTGAAGGTATTGATTGTTTACCAAACTCTACAATTTTTGAAGAACTTACAAGGATGGGGTATGAGAAAAATTCACAAAAGCTTACTTTCTATAAGGCATTCTTTTCCCCACAATGGAAATTTATGATTCATACTATTTTACAATGTCTAAGTGCAAAGACTATTGCATGAAATGAGTTTAGTAGCACTATGGCATCTGCTATTATCTGCTTAGCAACAAATCAGAAGTTTAACTTTTCAAAATACATTTTTGAAAGTATGGTTAGGAACTTGGATAATGTGTCTGGCAAATTCTTGATGTATCCAAGGTTTGTACAGGTGTTTTTGGATCAACAACTTAAAGGAAGGCCAACTCATAAGAGAGTATACAATGCACCCTCTCATACTAAGAAGATATTTGGAAATATAAAGAGGGTAGGCAAAGGTTTTTCTGGTAGAGTAACACCTTTGTTTCCAATAATGGTGGTACAAAACCAAGCAAAATTAGGTGAAGGTTCAGCAATGCCCACTGATCCCCATCACACACCCACCATTATTGAATCATCATCTCAACCTCAAAAGACATAAAAACCTAGGAAGCCTAAGAGAATGGACACTCAGGTACCTCAGCCTAGTGATCCTAGTAAACATGTTGCAGATGAGGTTGTCCATAAGGAGTTGGGTGACAGTTTGGTGAGGGCTGCCACTACTGCTTCTAGCTTAGAAGCAGAGCAAGACAATGGTAACATAACTAAGACCCAATCCAAGGCAACACCTAATGAATCTAGTTCCCTAGGAACTACTTCAGGTGGTGGTCCCAGGTGTCAAGAAACCATGGGGGATACTATTACTCAAACTAGGTTTGAGAATGTATCTAAACTTTATAATGATTCACTGCTCGCAAGAGGTAACACACTTCGAAGTGATGAGGATAGACTTAAACTAAATGAATTTATGGAATTATGTACCAATTTACAAAAGAAAGTTCTTGATTTGGAGAAGACAAAGACCACTCAAGCTAATGAAATTGATAGTTTGAAAAGAAGGGTCAAGAAGCTTGAAAAGAAAGATAGGTCAAGAACTCACAAGCTAAAGAGGCTATATAAAGTTGGTTTGAGTGCTTGGGTAGAATCCTCTAGAGATGAAGAAAGTTTGGGTGAGGATGCATCCAAACAAGGGAGGAGGATTAATGCTATTGATGCTGATGAAGGCATTACCCTGGTTAATGTTCAAGATGATGCTAAGATGTTTGATGTGAATACTTTTACTCATGATGAGGTGTTTGCAGAACAAGATGTTACTGCTAAAGATGTGAATTTAACTGTTGATGAGGTTACTTTGGCTCAAGCACTTGCAGCTTTGAAAAGTGTAAAACTCAAGGTAAAAGGTGATGTTATACAAGAGCCATCTACAACAACAACAACAATAATTTCTTCACAACAATAATAGGACAAGGGTAAAGGAATAATGGTAGAAGAACCTGTGAAGACTATGAAAAAGAAAGATCTAATCAGGCTTGATGAAGAAACTGCTAAAAGATTACAAGCTGAATTTGATGAAGAAGAAAGACATGCAAGAGTATAAGCTAAAAAAGAAAAGGAAGACAATATTGCCTTGATTGAAGAATGAGATGATATTCAGGCTAAGATCGAGGCTGATCATGAATTGGCTCAAAGACTGCAAGCAGAGGAGCAAGAAGAGTTGTTTGTTGAAGAAAAGGCAAAATTATTTCAACAACTCTTAGAGCAAAGAAGAAAGCACTTTGTTGCTAAAAGTGCAGAAAAGAAGAGGAACAAACCACCAACCCAAGCTCAACCAAGAAAAATCATGTGTACTTACCTGAAGAATATGGAAGGAAAGAACCTCAAAGACTTGAAGAACAAATCTTTTGATTCTATTCAGAAGATGTTTGATAGAGCTTTCAAGAGGGTGAATACATTTGTTAACTTTAGAACAGACTTGGTGGAAGGTAGTTCAAAGAGAGCAGGAGAAGAGTTAGAACAAGAGAGTACTAAGAAGCAGAAGGCGGATGAGGATAAAGACACAGCAGAGCTTCAAAGTCTAATGGAAGTCATTCTAGATAAAGAAGAGGTTGCAATTGATGCTGTATCTTTAGCTACTAAGTCTCCAAGGATTGTTGACCAGAAGATCCACAAAGAAGTAAAGAAAAGCTATTATCAAATAATAAGAGCTGATGGAAAATCTCAAATGTATAGGATCTTTAGTCAAATGATTAAAAGTTTTGACAGGGAAGATTTGGAAGACTTGTACAAGTTGGTAAAAGCTAGATATGGATCAACAAGACTAGTGGAGGATATGGATTATCTGTTATGGAATGATATGAAAATAATGTTTGAACCACATGTAGAAGATGAAGTATGGAAACTGCAAAATAGATACAAAGTGTTGGAATGGAAGTTGTATAACTCATGTGGAGTACATTTCTTGAGGATGCAGTCTATACAGATTTACATGCTGGTAGAAAAGAGATATCCCCTTACACCACCTACAATTACAGATATGCTGAACAAGAAGCTTCAGGTTGATTATTTCAGTGTAATGGCATATCAACTTCTTAAACTTCTCACAAAACAGCTTAAGAATTAATGAAGTGTTTGGAAGCATCCTCTTGGTGATTATGGAGCTTTTAATAGAGAAACTTGATGATTTTGGAGATAAATATCAAGTTTAGGGGAGGATTGTTGGGATTAAAAGCCTTCTTAATGCTGTTAGTATTACTGCTGCTCTTATTGATGTTAATGCTGCTCAGTCAAAGTTAGTGCTGCTGGAGAATTTCAATGAAAATTATTCTAAGTGTTTAAGACTGCTGGTGAAGTTACAACTGCCAGTACAAAGTTACTACTGCTAGAGGAAGTTACTACTGCTAGTGGAAGTTAAGACTGCTCAGAGACTTAGAAGAAAAACTGCTAAGTAGTTACTACTGCTAGTACAAAAGTTACTACTGTTAGTACAAAGTTAATGCTGCTGAAGGAGTTAATGCTGCTAGTGAAGAAGTTAGTACTGCTGAGTTAGTTAGTACTGCTTATGTGATTTGTATGAGATATTTTGGTAAAAGATATGTATAAGTTATTTGTTTAGAAGATTATGATTACTTAGGAAAGTATTGTAAGCCGAGTAGGACTCCTTGGTGTATAAAAGGAGGTCCTAGGGCATAGAGATTGATGTACCAAAACCATGAGTCATTCATAGAATTATCATAGCTTCAAGGTCTTTGTAACCCTAATACTTTGAGAGTATTCGTATTATTAATAATATTGGAGCTTTTTTTTTGTTGAATTATATGTTCATATAATTACTGTTTCATTGATAATTCTTCTCAATATTAAAGATTAGATTCCGCATAATCTTTAATACATTCAAACAATGTTTCTACTATAGTTGTGTTAGATTTATCTAATATAACTAATCCTTATACAAGCTTAAGGAATTCGATCTATTGAAGTGAGATCAACAAAAGTGTTGTTTGTAATTGTTAATTGGTTGCTGGGATAAGTGCGGATAGGGGTATAGACTACTCGATCATATTTGGTTTCGTAGAAATCAAACTCATTTAGATGCTAAGATTAATCTTGTTTGCGTTTTTGATTGAATGCCCGTAGAGTGTAACAAGGTGTGATTTAATTGATGGGATTTGTCAATAAGGTTGTAATAATGATTGTTTAATGCTTAGTTGAGATCCTTTTTTAATATATTGCATGGATTGTTGATTTTCACATGTTGGTTGACTTTCTAAAGTCAAATAGCGGTTTGCTGTTGTTGTAATAGGTTTGTATGCTTGTGTATGTTAGTATAAAATCATTGTGTGTAGCAAAGCAAGTTTGCATGTCCCCCGTAAGAATTTCAAGGATTTCGTGGCTTATATGTGGTGTAAGGCTCTATAGTGATGTAATGAGAAGATAAGGATGTTAAAAAATTGCCTACTAGGTGATCAAAAGGATCTAGGATGCCTTGGACTGTGTTTGGATTAGCCAAAACAATTAGAAAATTGAATCTGAAATAGGTGTTCTAAGCAGCGGTTTGCCATATTCTTGTTAGCGGTTTGCATAAAATCTAGGTAGCGGTTTGCTTGTTTCTCAATATAATGGTTTGCTAGATTTTTCTAAGCAGCGGTTTTCCATGTTCACTCTAGGTAGCGGTTTGCCTTTTTAATGTTATTTTATTCATACAGGGAAATCGCTGCATGGCAGCGGTTTAGATATTTATTATTTTAAAATTAAAAGTGTCAAACCTCTATTTCGAATTTTTTCTAAAATGGCGGCTGTTTGATTAAAATGATTAAGATATTCATAGCGGTTTGGTTGAAGCGGTTTGATCAAAATGATTAAAATATTCATAGTGGTTTGGTTGAAGCAGTTTGATCAAAATGATTAAAATACTCATAGAGGTTTGGTTGAAGCGGTTTGATCAAATAACATTAAAATATTTGTAGCGGTTTGGTCATAGCGATTTAAGGAAAATGTTATTTTAGTCATGGCGATTTGTTGGGTTGCCTCACGACGGCTTACTCAAACCACCATGTGGCGGTTTGATAACCTGCTATGCAGCGGTTTACCTTTACCACCACATGGTGGTTTCGTAAACTGCTGGGCAGTGGTTTGGGCTAATCTCTCATGATTTGGCCTATTAAGCCCATTAACCACATAAGGGCTATTCCAAAGGCCCAAACACATAACTTATTCCCATCCGGGAATGGTTAACTTATGATTGAGCTTGTCGGATACTTTCTGGACCTTGACCAAGGTTGACCACGGTTAACCATTGGAGTTACAGAAGTCAATAACCAATGTATCAATGTGTGTCATCTCATCAAACCTGTATTAATCATATCTTAAGCAAACATGATATGGAAAGTCAAACTCAAGGTTAATATTTTCTTCTAACATCAATTATCTGCTATTTTGTCTATCTATCTTAATATTCTTATGCAGATAAGATGGCTGAAGAAAATATCCCTGCTCCTACTAGATCTAATGATCAATTGGTTCCCGTCAAGGCACGCTTACCTCATGGGAAAAGCTATCTTCTTTTGGATCTAAAGAAACTGCAGAAGAATCCCATCTTTCGCATCTCTGTGGACATTCTCCAGAACGCCAAGTTCTTCAGAGCATTCACTACATCAACAAATGTTCGATCCATCTATATACATCAGTTTTGGAATACTCTAACACAAGAAGCAAAGTATGGTATATATAGCTTCCAACTAGACGAACAGTGGTTTCCTCTTAATTCCGATCTTCTCCGTGAAGCCTTGCAAATTAACCCGGTAGATCCAACCCATCCTTTTGTGTCCCCCCCACCCCCGCGGGTAAACATGTTATGGACCTTTTTTTAACGAATTAGGCTATCCAGAGGCAATTCACTTTATCTCCAAGATGCATGTGAATAATCTTTTCCAGCCGTGGAGAGCTATGCTTACTTTGATCAACTAGTGTTTAATCGGCAAGACTTCTGGAAGTGACAAACCCAGACACCCTGTTCTTCAAATTCTATGGGGTATTGTCACAAGATCTAATGTTGATTATGCAAAACTTTTATGGGAGGAGTTTATGCAAGGAATTCAGACTTTCTTTTCTCATCGGGCTAGTCTTAGTATTCCTTCCACAAAGTCAACTCCTCACGTCATTCCTTACTGCCGATTCACAAAGCTGATAATCTACTACTTAGGAAGCAGACATAATATCCACCAAAGACCTGAGTCTCCGGTTCACATTACTGGTGATGACTTTCCTCTTGGCAACCTCAAGTTCATTCCCAAAGGAGAAAAGGATGAAGTTTTTAGAAAGCCTATTCCAAAAGAGTTGATCACTGAAGCCATTCAAACTTCACCATACTACAAGCAGTATATGGATATGGTTGCTGGTAAGTCCATTGCTAAAAGGGATGAGCAGAAGAAGACAACTTCTATAGCTGACAAGCCCAAAAAGCCTACACCTGTCAAGAAACCTGCACCAGATAAACAAACGAAGCCTGTGATAGAAAAATCAACCAAGCCTTCTCCCGTAAAGAAAGCTAGCAAAGGAAAAGTGAGGAAAGTGCGAAAAGGAAAGAGTTCTCTCCAGCTAGTTGATGAACCTGAAGAAGAACAAGTTCATCCTGAGCCTGAACCTCAAGTGGAAGATGAAGAATATGATCTCCAATGAGGTATACAAATGAGCTTGGAATCTTTTCAAGCACATGGTCAAGCACCCGTTGGCGGAGTGGTTTTTCGTGAACCTACGACATGTATCACTAAAAAACTCCCTATTGTTGAAGGTAAAGGGGAAGGCATTGCTACAGATGAACATGTTGCATAATCATTGTTAGAACAGAAAATGCCTAAGAAGAAGGGCACCACGGATCAATTCATTTTTTAGAGGCGAACTCCAGTGGCTGAGGAAGCATCTACTGGACCCACTACAGAGCCTCAGGATGACACATTGGTATGTGCTAAATTACACATACCTTTTTCTATTAAAAACGGACTTAAATGACCAAAAACAGACAAAAACTGCCAAATATATGTTTGTTT
>BQNB010071111.1:0-15748 GCA_026074375.1 Tanacetum coccineum | reverse complement strand
AACATTGTCCTCAATGTTTTAAGAAGGGTTTCTACGTAAATCTAAAGCCGTTTATTAAGTATGCTAAAAGATAAACGTTAGTCGATAAGATTTAGGATATTGGATTCCTATAATAATGCTAAGGATTGAAGCTCGAGTGAATGAAGGACAAAACCACGAGCATGAGAGTCTTCATAATCCGGGGCAATCCTGGACATACAACACAAACCACAAAACACGAGAAAGGAAGAGGCGAACCTCCTCACGTCACACTTATTCATTACTACTACTATAATTATATTAAGATGAGCATGGCTTGCCACCCACGAAGCGCTTGTTTATTAATGAGTCACTAAGCTTGACTCATCCCCGAATTTAGTTGTCCATGGGGAAGGTTTGGAGATCCGGGACAACCATAGGTGGTATGTCCCCTCCAAAAAAAAGTTTAAGTCTATGACCGTTCACCTTAAAGTTTGGTCCATCGGTTTGAGATAACTCGATGGTTCCATAAGGGAAAACTTGAGCAACGGTGAACGATTCGGTCCGAAGGGTTTTGAGCTTGCCCGAGAAGATCTTTAATCAAGAATTGAAGAGAAGAACTTGATCACCAACGTTGAAAACGCGGTTCTTAATCTTGGAGTCATGAATTTTCTTCGTTTTCTCTTTGTAGATTAAAGAGTTCTCTTAGGCTTGATCTCAGAGTTCATTTAATTCATTCATTTGAACTTTCTGGTGATCACCCGTGGTCTTGAGGCCAAAATTGCAATGTTTCAAGGCCCAATAGGCCTTGTGTTTAAGTTCGATAGGAAGATGACAAGCCTTTCCATACACTAACTTATATGGAGTGCACCCGATGGGTGTTTTGAAAGCGGTACGGAAGGCCCATAAAGCATCGTCTAACTTATCGGACCATGAAGCATGATTTTCGCCTACGGTCCTTTCCAAGATACGTTTTAAACCACGATTTGAAACCTCCACTTGTCCACTCGTTTGTGGATGATACGCGGTAGAAAGACGGTGAGTAACTCCATACTTAAGCATGACCTTTGCAAATTGGTCACTACAAAAGTGAGTACCGCGATCACTAATTATAGCACGAGGAGTTCCAAATCGGGCGAAGAGAGATTTCAAAATTTTAACGACAACTCGGGCATCGTTAGTGGGGAGCGCTTTTGCTTCAACCCATTTAGACAAGTAGTCAACGGCCACGAGAATGTACTTATTCCCTCGAGAAGACAGGAATGGCCCCATGAAATCGATACCCCATACGTCAAAGATCTCGCATAGTTAAATTGCATTTTAGGGCATTTCATCTTTTTGCGAGATTTTGCCTTGACGTTGACAAGCGTCACACCGTGTGACCAAGTCATTGGGACATTCGGTAAAGAGTCGGCCAATAAACCGGGTATAAAAAGACTTTTTTAGCGGTTTGTAGTTGGGGGGTGGGCACCATGATATCACCTCCCCATGGTGGGTCCATTATGGCAAGTGTGAGGATGTCAACAACTTCTTGGCCAAAAACACACCGTCTAATTCACTTGATCCACACCAATTCTAAATAAGTAGGGGTCGTCCCAAAATTAATGCTTTACATCCTTAAAGAATTTTTTCTTTTGTTGGGACGACATCCCTTTCACAATAAAATTTCCAGCATGGTAGTTTGCAATGTCGGCAAACCATGGGGTACTAGAATCACCATGAAAGGTAACCATACCAAGAGTTTCGAGAGGAAATGTTTTGGTAATTCCCTTGTTCTCAAGAACATCTTGGTGGGGATTTTTAAGTCTTGATAAGTGGTCGGCCGTGAGATTATCCTCTCCTTTTTTATCATGAACAATGACATCAAATTCTTAGAGTAGGAGAATCCACCAGAGCAATCTCGATTTAGCATCTTGCTTGGCAAGAAGATATTTGAGAGCCGAGTGGTCCGCATACACTATGGTCTTCGACAAGACTAAATAAGGCCGAAATTTCTCGAAAACATACACGACGGCTAATAATTCTTTCTTCGTCATAGTATAATGAGCTTGAGCGATAGTCATAGTCTTGCTCGCATAGTGTATAGGCTGAAAATGTTTGGTCTTACGTTGATCCAAGACTGCACCTACCGCGTAATCACTAGCATCACACATAATTTCAAATGGTAGGTCCCAATCCGGGGCAATTAAAATTGGAGCTTCGGTTAATTTCTTCTTAAGTATATTAAATGCTTCAATACATTCTTTCGAGAAAATAAACGGGGTTTTCTTTTCAAGAAGATGGGTCATTGGCCGGGCGATTTTAGAAAAATCTTGAATAAATTGATGATAGAACCCGGCGTGACCTAAAAAACTTCGAACGCCTTTGACGAAAGTCGGATGAGGGATTTTAGCTATAACATCAACTTTAGCTTTGTCGACCTCAATCCCGGACTTTGAAATCTTGTGTCCTAGAATAATGCCTTCTTTTACCATAAAATGGCATTTCTCCCAATTTAGAACTAAATTAGTGTCTTCGCACCATTTGAGAATTTTGTCTAAATGGGAGAGGCATGAGGATAAAGAATCCCCGAAGACCGAGAAATCGTCCATAAAGACCTCCATTGTTTCCTCGATCATGTCGTGGAAAATGGCCATCATGCACCTTTGGAACGTGCCAGGAGCATTACATAAGCCGAAAGGCATGCGTCGGTAGGCAAACGTCCTATAAGGGCAAGTGAAGGTGGTCTTCTCTTGGTCTTGCGGGTCAATTGGAATCTAAAAATATCCCGAGAAACCATCTAGAAAACAATAGTATTCGTTCCCTGCTAAACGTTCTAGCTTTGCCCATAAAAAGCAACAAAAAATGGTCTTACGAGTGCACATTAAGGCACGGTAATCAATACAAACGCGCCATCCCGTAACTAACCTAGTGGGTATTAACTCATTATCTTCGTTTTCAACTACGGTCATGCCACCCTTTTTAGGTACACAATGAACGGGACTCACCCACGAACTATCTAAAATAGGGTAAATCAATCCGGCATCAAGGAGTTTGATAACTTACTTTTTGATAACCTCATGAATTTTTGGATTTACCCTTCTTTGATGTTGAACCGCCGGTTTGAAATCGTCTTCCATTAAGATCTTGTGAGTACAAAAACTAGGGTCGATACCCTTAATGTCAGAGATTTTCCATGCGATGGCCCGTTTGTGTGATTTAAGAATCTTTAAAAGGGCGGACTTTTCTTCATTTTTTAACTCTTTAGAAATTATGACGGTTAATTTATCGGTTCCTTCTAAAAATTCTTATTCAAGATGAGACGGTAAATCCTTAAGCTCAAGCTCCGGAGGATCATTAATAGAAGATTTAATCGTTTTAAGTTCCTCAAAATGAAGTTCTTTCGGAGTGAGAGGAGATGATGGATCATTATTTAATAATTCTTCAAGTAGACAAATATCTCCCTTTGGATCAAAGTCGGTATTATCAATTCCCAATGGAATCGAATCATTTGTAACACAAGCGTCGATCTCTTCCAAAATGAAGTCATCTCCCTCAAAAGGAGTGAGAGATGGGAGAGAAGTAGAAAGGATAAGATCTAAAGATGGAGTGGGATTGCCACTCGTAGAACTATCTAAAAATCCAAGCACTTCTTGAGCATACTCCTCACATGAAACGTCGATGACATCGATTCAATTAACCGATTCAACATCATTGTAGGAGTATCTCGAAGTTTGACCAACTTTAAAGGTTATAGCTTCATCATCAACTCAGAGAGTTAATTCTTCACCGTAAACATCAATCAAAGCACGTTTCGTCCTCAAAAAGGGTCTCCCGAGAATTAAGGGAACCCGAGGATCGACAACATAATCAACGACTACAAAGTCAGCCGAAAAATGGAACTTTCCTACTTTTATAAAGACATCTTTGGCAATACCGGATGGACTAGTAGTCGATCGGTCTGCAAGTTCAAGAATCATTTGAGTAGGAGTAAGTTCAGGGAGTGAGAGCTTCTTCCATATGGAAAGAGGCATCAAGTTGATGCTTGCACCAAGATCGACCAAGGCTAAGCATTCAACTATCTCCGGAAAATCACATGGAAAAAGAAACTTGTCGGGGTCTCCAAGTTTTTGGGAAACTTTTTTAGGATAACCGCCGAACAATTCTCATTCACCGGTGTTTTAGCTAAGTCAAACAAATTTTCTTTGTTATTAAGGATACTTTTAAACATTGAATCAAATTTCGGCATATGTAGAAGAGCATCCGCGAAACTGAGCTCAAAATGTAATTCCCTAAAGATTTCAACAAATTTCGAAGCTAGATTATCAACTTTTTCACGAAGCTTCTGTTTGTTAGCTCTTGAAGGATAAGGTATATACGGTTTAGGCTTAGGAGCAACAACGGGCTCATCAATTGGAGCTTGAGTTTGGACTACCGAAGGTTGGATGTTTTTGGTACTCAGTTGCACTGTATCCTTTGTCACCTCGGGTTCCCGTTCTACCACCTTGGGAAGAAGTGGAATTGGAGGTCCATCATAAGAAATACCACTTCGGGTGGTGATTGCTTTCAAGTCACCTCTCGGGTTAGCAACGGTGTTGCTAGGAAGTGAATCTGAACCCGAAGAAGAAGCGGTATTCATTTAAAGAAAACAAGTCATCATATTCTTAAGATCTTGGTTTTGCTGTGACATATCATCCCTTAATTCCTTCTTCATATTACTAATTTGATTTTGCATAGCTCGCATATTAGCGTCGTTGACCTTCATGTAGTTCGAAAGATCATTCGAAGGTCCAACTTGAGCTTGCTGAATTGGAGCTTGATAATTCGGATTTCCTTGATTGTAATTATTTCCTCTGTTTTGATTGTATCCTTGATTCTACTGGGTTTGATTATTTTGCAAATTAGGTTGAGCAAAACCTGGTGGTCGAATTTGGTTAGCTACACTCTGAGGATGGTATCCGGTATTTCCCTGATTGTAGTTCACTACGACTGCTGAAACATATCCTTGAATATTATCTCGATATTCCAAAAAAGCGTTACCATCAATGACAAGACATTGGTGGTAAGGATACAGGCCACCACAAGTAACACAATTTTACTCAACCGCTTTCACGGAAGCTAGAGGAGAAGATTTCTGAAGAAGCATAGCCTTAACGACGTCGGCAAGAGCTGCAATCTTGGGAAAATAAGGGGTAGAAGAAGAAGGAGCATTCGTACTCACTTTTGAAACAACTGGTTTGTTCCATGAGTTGCGAACTTTTGATTTTTTTTCAATAATTGTCAAAGCATCTCGAGGAGTTTTAGTCAAAAGATTACAACCGGCGGCGGCATTCAAAGAATCTTGATATATTGGTGTTAAAGCATTGTAGAAGGTATCAAGTTGATGCAATTACTTAAAACCGTGATGTGGGCATGCACGAAGGAGATCCTTGAAACGGTCCTATGCCTCACAAAATGATTCATCAAATCGTTGCTGAAAATTTGTAATTTCATTTCTCAGATTTGTAGTTTTGGAAGGAGGAAAGAATTGGTTAATAAACTTGCAAACAAGATCTTCCCAAGTAAGAATAGAACGAGGGGGTTCTTTTTCGAGCCAAATCTGGGCTGCCCCCTCGATAGAAAATGGAAAAAGCATAAGCTTAATCGACGAATTAGGCACTTCTTTATACTTAATCGTGGAAGTAATCTTGTTAAACCAACGAATGTGAGTATGAGGATCTTCTTTCTCAAATCCGTAAAATTGTTTTGAAGTTACAAGATTTAGAAGACCATGCTTAAGCTCAAAATTCTCCGCGAGATTAGCGGGAATAACGATAGCATCGCCGTAACCCTCGGTGGGTGCTTGGAGTAATTCCACCATAGTTGATCGGCCATTGTAACTACGGGAGTCTCTTCAAGAGAAAACAATTCGACTCTTTGCTTGAAACGTCTACGATTACGATGTTTCGGAGTCGTGGAAGATTCGACAATTAATTTCGATGAAGAGTGGGTGCGTATGCACTAAAAACAAAATAAGAGAAATATAAAGAAAAATATTTTTGTAACCGATGATCGAACAAGTGTACGGTATCTCTCTAGATAACGCACAAAGAAGCGGAGGAGCGGGTAAGCGCGAAGCGTTTTAAAAACCTTCTCCTTTCGGGTCGAAGATCGTAGGATCAACCCTCCTTATACCTCTCTTATAGTTTGTAATCTAAAGGTGAGCCGATTTCACAAGTGACACAACGGTTATTTTTGTTGTTTTTTTTATTTTTTTGGTATTTTAAATACTTTAGGAAAAGTATTTTTGGTTTTTCTAATAAATCTACGAAAATAAATCGAGAAAAATAAAATATTTTTGTTTTTTAGTTTTATATAAAAGAAAACGATTACTTCACGAGGAAGGGTCTTCAAAACACTAATCTTCAAACTTCAACGCGATATTCGTTACACACCTCCCCGGCAGCGGCGCCAAAAAGGCCAGCGGCCGCCACAAAAATTGATCTGACCAAATTTGTGATATATCAATTATAGTATATAATAAGAATTCCAAAAGGATTTAAGAAAAATACTTTTAACCAAAGTAAAATTCAAAACCTTCCGAGTCGTATCCCGACGAGGTGTGAATGGATAATCTTGTTTAAGTTCGTGATCGCGTGATTTGAATAATTTCAAAGTTTTGATTTTGGATTCTATTTCAACTAATGAAACGCAAAAGCAATTAAAGGCAAGCAAACAATTAAAGCAATTAAGATCTAAGCACTCGAGAAACGTTAAAGGGGAATTTAAAAACGACGGACATTAAGCAAAAAATTAAATTTTAACCCTAAAACTCAAATTGTTAAAGTTTCTAAATCAAAATGACTTAAAATAATTTTCAGAAAAGAAATTATATTTTTTTACTTTTTATTTTATTTTTAATGAATTAAAAACACTTTTAATCTAGAAAAATATTAAACTAATTCTAAAAATTCTGGAAAATTTATGGAAAATACTTAATACTAAACTAAAGGTTTTAAAAAAAATGTAAAATGGAAATAAGCCCTAAGAATAAGCTGTTAAATAAGCAAATAAGCATAGTAATGAATTTACACCTTTATAAACCAAATGTCCCAAGGGTCTAACAGACAGAAAGAGGACCCCGGGCGCAGATGGTAAGGTGTTCGGCTGTTATGGTAGAGGTCTCGAGTTCGAGTCCTCCCAATACTCCCAACACCTTTCCATTTTTATTTAGCAAATCTTCTTTTTGAAAAAGCTTTTTAACAAAAAATAGACGCATCACTTGTTAAAAAGCAATTTTTAATGAAGATAATCAAATTTATTTTAATATTAAAAACTTAAATATCTCGACTCGAACTTTTTTTTCCTTTCTTTTCTTTTTTGTTTTTTTTTTTCTATTTCTTATATTGTCTCAGTTTTGGCTTAAAAGCTTAATAGCTTTCAAGCCTAAACCAAGTTAATCTAGAAGATACTAAAAGCTAAGAATAAGCTCAAAAAGCTATTGTAGCCCTATAACTAAGCTAAATAAGCTTAGAGGAACAGAAATAAGCAATACAAATAAGCAAAAAGGCAAGAAAAGCAAATAAGCAGTTTTTTTAAGGAATATGCAATGAAAAAGGCCAATTAGCAGTTTTCAAGCTAATAAATAAGCTACTTAAGCTATGACTAAAACCATAAAAGCTCAAAACAGATCAAGTTTAGACTATAAAAAACTCAAATAAGCCAAATAAAAGCATATAAGCACAGAAAATAAGCTAGAAAAAGCTAGTTTAAAATGGCAGTTTACTGTTTTGGTTTTTTAAAAAGTTTTCATAAATGCTAAAATGGCAAACTAAACAAAAAAAAAAAATTGCCTGACCTGAAGAATTAGCAGTAAAGCTGTTACAAATCTAAAATAAGCTAAAACAGATTAACCCTACAACCTAGTGAGCTTATGCAATCAATTTCAAACCTTAAATCAAACTAAAGCTATCTTAGATTTGTGAATGAAAATTGGCTCTTAAGAACTTTTCTAGAACATTTATAAACTATGACAGGTTTAGGTAAAAACCTCAAGAGCATATGTGACAGAGATTAAGATTAAAACTAAAACCTCAAATGCACTTAACAAGTAATTCACTAAATCAGACCTTAAAACCCTTATTTAAAACAACAGACTTAGAAATTGAATGAACCAAACCTAAAATCTTAACTAAACTTATTCAAACTTCATTAAAACTAACATTAATGCTGATTTAAAGCTAATCAAATATAGATTTCAAAACCAAAAGTGCACAAACAGTATTAACACTTGGTTAATACTACTAAGCCAAACACCCCTTTAAAACTTATAAAACACTTTAAACTTAAAACAGATTGCAAACCGTTATAAAAATGCAAAACAGATTTATAATAAGGTATAACAAGAACTTTTAATCATCAAAATCAGACAATAAAGCACAAGTCAATAAGCTAAACTAATAATGCAGATTTTTAGTCTTTTGAACAATTTTATGAAAACTTAACTAAAACTCAAAATAGATTATAAAACTCTTAAAACTAGAACAAATAAGCTAAATGAAGACTGAATAAGCATAAATAAGCAAGAATTAAGCAGTCTAATAAGCAAATAATGAAATAAGCTAAAACGTGAAAAGTGAAACACACCTTTGTCCTTTTCTTAAACAAGGACTTAACATGCTCTTAGAGAGCTTTTCTACAAGCTTCAGCTTATGTTAATAAGCTAGTAAGACCCATAAGCCCTTCCAAATCCGGCTTATCATCCAATATAGCTTTTTAATGATTTTTGAGTAAAAATGGTTTAAACTCTACAAGCTATGGAAAAGCTTATATAGTTTAAGTAAAACAGCTTAAATGTAAGAGAACTAAAGCTTATAAGAGCTTATCGAATCAAACGAAGCATGAACATAAAAACAAAATTTTTAACATAAAACTTGAACTTTCATTAAAACTTTAAAAACAGTATAAGACTTGAAAAGAAACTATAATGAGCTGAAATAAACCTAACATAAGCTGAAAAATTACAAGAAAAGATTGATAAAAACTAGCTGCCCTAATTTGTGGCACAGTGGCCTCTATTTATAGATGAAGGAGGAAGGTTCTAGGTCTTCAAGTGTGTTTCTTTTGTGAGAGGGTTTAAGAGTGCTCTCCAAGCCTTTAGTCTTAGCCCTTGAATCTATTTGTGCTTATTTATCTCTTATCACAGCCCTATATTCTTGTCCATGTCCCATCAGCCAATCAAATATTATGGGATTGCCAAGGTGGTTTGTCAGCTTCTGGGAGATAGGTTAAGTGGGGTTTTGTCGGGTTACAGGAAAAAGTGAAGAGATAGGTGAATAGGTGATTTACCCTGTGTAAATGTATGTGTAAAAATAGGGGGAAAGTGGACGATCAACAGTAAATTTGACCCGTCCTTCTCTACGTTTGACTTGGACTATGAAATGGGCTTTGACATATATATTTAGGATTGGGCCAGCATTTGGATATTGGACTTAATATATGAAAGGCCTTAAGGTTAAATACTTTAATGCTAAATAGGCTAACCCGGCCCATTAAATGGCTATATGCCTTTGGCTTTGGTTTTCCGTGCTCTTTCCATTCCTGTGCTCGGTTTTGTCCGATTTGCCTTTGTTTTTTTCCTTTTTAATGAATATCCGATACCTGCACAGCATAAATCACAAAACACACAAATACAATGCATTTTTGATATATTTTGGTCATTTTAGGCTCGTTTTATTAGGTAAAAGGTATGTGTATTTAAGCACATACCAGTACTTTTTGTAGAAAGCAGGTTTTGTTTGACTGAACTAGCTGGTACTCTTGAAGAGGGAACAAGCAACGCCGGTTCTAGAGTGGGTATTTTTTCATCCTTAGGACTCAACTTTTTGGTTTTAGCATTGCTAGTAGAAGCTATGTCTTCTGTGAATCTTATTCCATGCTTATATTTTTGTAGTTTTTGTTTTTCTAGCATTTCTTGCAAATAGACACTACTACTTTCAAAACTAGCTTGTTTTAAAGTTAGTGAGCTAACTTTAGATTGAAGGTTGTCACATGATTCACATTCTTGGCAAATTTCCTTGTTTCTTTTTAGTTGTTCTACTCTTTTTCTAAGATCACAAATCTTGTTTTTTAGTACTTCATTTTTACCCTTTAAATGTTTGTTCTTGTTAATAATTCTAGGACTGATTTTACATAGTTTATCATACTCATTTTGCAATGATTCATTATCTAGAGATGAACTATTATAGTAAGGAGTGTCGGATAATACCTAATTGGAGTCATGTGTCATGAGACAAATTTCTTCCTTCTTAGAGTCATCTTCACTATCGCTCCAACACCCAACGACGAAGGCCTTTTGATCGTTGTAGAAGTGTTTGGGACAATCACTTATGAAGTGATTTGGATCTCCGCACTTGAAGCGCCTATGATCTTCTTTTTCCTTTTTGTCTTCCTTGATCTTCCAGAAGTTCTTTTTGTCGTCATGAGGTTGGCGGACAAATTTTCCTCTTCTTTGAAATAACTTTTTGATATCTCTTACGCCCATGACATATTCTTCATCTTTACTATCCGAAGATGATGCTTCTTCTTTACTTAGGACTTCTCTTGCTTTAAGAGCAAGCGATTTGTACTTTTCTTTCTTGCTCTTAGAAATCTCGGAGTCCTTTTTAAGTACTACCTCATAAACTTTTAGATTGCTAATAAGCTCGTCTAGAGGTAGTGTTGATAAGTCCTTGGATTCTTCTATTGCCGTCACCTTCGGATGCCATTTAGTAGAAGAACCTCAGGATTAGCTAACATGATTACGACTTAAAAAAGATTTATCAAGTGCCTTTAGTGATGTAATAATAGTATTAAATCTAGCAATAAGCACATTCAATGGGTTCATATCAGAATTAGTATATTTCTTTCATATTTATGAAAAAATAAGTCTATTTTGTTCATCTTTTAGTTGTTGTTCTTGTTTCCGTTGATGTGTGATTATTAGAGAAATTCTAAATATCCTTGGCAGTAATCACACATAAAAATTATTTCATAGTCTTTTTCGTTAAAGCATTGTATAACATTTTTGCTTCATCAGTTTTGGAAATCATTTTCTTTAATGGCTTTCTTCATATTTTTCATAAGAAATGATTTCAACCTTACCTTCTTTTTTAATGGTAGGTTTATAGTTGCCATAAACTATAATGTGCCAAAGATCAATATCCTTAGACTTCACATAAGTTTCAAAACGATTTTTCCAATATATAAAGCAATTATCCTCAAAGAGAGGTGGTCGTTGCATAGATTGACCTTCTTTGTAGTTTCTCGAATCCATTATCGTTTTAAAGATTTAAAATACAATATATTTTAAAAACTTTGGTAACCTGGCTCTTGATGCCAATTGTGGAAAACTAGAAGGGGAGGGAGGATTGAATAGTTTTCTTGTTTTAAGATTTACTTTTCAAAACTTTGTTATGATCTTATGTGAAGTTTGCACAATATTGATGTTTGGTTAGAGAATAAATGTAATGAAAGAAAGTAAAGAGATAGAAAGAAAGAACAAAGACGCAAGCGTTTATAGTGGTTCGGCTACAAGGACACCTTCCTTGCCCTACTCTACTCCCCGAGTCACCTACTCAAGAGTTAGTAAACACTAGTCACCAATACTCCTTTTAACTGGCGAAGAAGCCTCACAACGTCGCTTACACCTTTTAACGGTACCAAGCTAAATACCGGATTCTTCACACGATAGAATCACACCAATATCACTACACTTAGTTTACAAAGAGGATGAATACAAATACAACTACTATATGATGTACAAGAATCAGAGATATGATCTTGATGATGTAAATAAAGAACTGAAGTAAGATACTTGGAACTTGATCATCTCAAATGAGTGTTTGGCAATTTCTTTCTTGACGAAAATTACCTACAAATGCTAAAAGAAACTAAACAAAAACTGATGAGAGGAGAATGATTAGTAGATTAGAGAGTTTAGAATTAGAAAATGGTGAGTAAAACATGAGAAATGGCTTGGTATTTATAGCAAAAAAAGGCACTGTAGGCCGGTTTGCAGGTTCCATTGCAAAAGGGAACCGACCAGTATTCTTTAATGGAACCGGCCAACAGTAACCAAATCTAGATTTTGATATGCAAAATCTTGAGAGATCGTATGTAATCTTGTAAGATTACCCTAAGATATGATGTATTTAATGATGTCATGAATGATGTAAATAGTATTTAAACAATTTACTTATATTTCTAATTAATTCTAAAAATGGAAGGTAAATGTTGGTAAAAAGTGTGTGCGATTTAGCTAGTTTACTTTAGCGTGGTTTTATTAATTGTTATCAACAAAACATAGTAAGATCGTAGAATGAAAATAAACGTTTTTACCGGTTTATTTGTATTAACATGGTGGTTACAAAGTTTTTCCATTAAATCACTTTTTTATCATTAATATAACCGTTACAAGTTTTGAGTTTACATGATGATAAATGAGATGTTACAAAAGAGATTATAATAAGCAATGAAAGCATTAGTTGTAACAACCCATACTTTTAATGACACATAAATTTCTAGGCTTTTAATTATATGTGTATGTATTGATTCCATAGCAAAAGTAAAACAAATCTATACTAATTTGTTAATTTCCTTTTTAAGTAATGTTTTTTGTCTTAATTTTTTTTAGACTTCTTTTTATAGAAACTCCTAAATACATCATAAAGTAGTTAAGAATAACCGTTACAAGTTTTGAGGTTACATGATGATAAATGGGATGTTACAAAAGGGATTATAATAAGCAATGAAAGCATTACTTGTGACGGCTCATACTTTTAATGACACATAAATTTCTAGGCTTTTAATTATAAAGAACAAGAAAATCTAATTACAAATATGTATTAACAAAAAGCACCTAGTCGACGTAAATGATAAATAATCCTTTTTGCGAAATCACAAATATAATAGATGATAATAAAAAGTTTAGTGAATACATATACCAAACTTTTTAATACGTTAGATATCTAGTTTGCAAAAGCATTAATCATAAATGTTCTAAAACCAAAAAACAATTACGTGATCCCAAATCAAGTTATTCGCATATACACGATATAATTTGCATTTTTCTTGACTATGACTGCCTCGTGAACGACTCGTGAGACCATTAAGCATTCTCACTCGACACAAAACCAGCAAGCTTCCTTCTCTTTATCGTCCCTACGACTTGGGGACATTGAAATAAGTTATACAAATCATACCAAAGAAAGGATATTGCAATAAATAATAAGATTTTTCTATGGTGTTCTATGCTACAAACGACTACACGACACTTTCACGTATCATCTCCTCATTACCAAGATTATTCGATCCGACTCGAATCCACTCCGAGTCTGACTCATTAAACCAAGAAAAAATATCTGACCAAATTGGTACGATTTTCACCCCCCACAATCAACATCTTGATATCCCCGTGAGCATCACTAACTACTTATCAATACCTGCACTAATCACTTATCGATACCTGCAAGAATAACATTAATAATCTACTGAACAACTCAAAAATTTAAGATAGGTTAGCAAGATCTAACACCTCGTTTTCTTCTTAGGCAAACACAAATCCATTTGTATGTCGTTGTCCATAAACGTCATCACGTGCAATATTAGTTAAAGAAAAATAAAAACTTAAAGGAAGAAAAAGAAACTAATTGTAGTGGGAAACAATCCTGAATGTGGAGAATAACATTAATAATCTACTGAACAAGCCAAAAAATTAAAATAAGTTAGCAAGATCTAACACCTCGTTTCCTTCTCAGACAACCACAAATCCATTTGTATGTCGTTGTCTATAAACGTCATCAGGTGCAATATTAGTTAAAGAAAAATGAAAACTTAAAGGAAGAAGAAGAAACTAACCGTAGTGGGGAACAATCCTGAATGTGGAGAATAACATTAATAATCTACTAAACAACCCTAAAATTTAAAATAGGTTAGCAAGATCTGACACCTCGTTTCCTTCTCAAGCAACCACAAATTTATTTGTATGCCGTTGTCCATAAACGTCATCACGTGCAATATTAGTTAAAGAAAAATGAAATATTAAAGGAAGAAGAATAAACTAACCATACCGAACCAGGGGGTAGGGGTGTTGATCGGTTCGGTTATCGGGTTGTTCGGTTAGTTCGGTTAAAAAAATTTGGGTCAACCCGAAAACCGAACCAAACCGAACTACACCGAAAACCGAATTCGGTTCGGTTCTCGGGTTGACCCGAATAACCCGAATTTTACTATATATTTTTAAAAAAATAATTATTACATAAGTATTTAGCCAAAATTATAATTTTAAGCATAAAAAGTGTTTTTTTATATTAAGATAAATTTTTGATGGTATTTATATATATATACATATATAAAAGATATATATTTATAAGAATTCGATTTTTGGTTTTCGGTTCGGTTTTCGGTTCTGATTGCCAAACCCATATCCGACCCGAGAACCAAATTAGTAGTTCGGTTCGGTTCGGTTCGATTTTGGTAAATTCGGTTCGGTTATTAATTCGGTTCGGTTGTTTTCGGTCCGGCTTGGTTTCGGTTTTCGGTTTTTGGTTTTTTCGGTTTTTCTGCTCAGTGCTACCAGGGAAAGATGATAAATTCGGGTTTGTATATATATATATGTGTATGTGTATATATATATATATATATATATATATATATATATATATATATGTATGTATGTATATATATATATATGTATGTATGTATGTATCTATATATGTATGTATATATCTATATATCTATATCTATATATCTATATATCTATCTACATATACATATACATATACATATACATATACATATACATATACATATACATATACATATACATATATATATATATATATTCCATAGCTTGTGTCACACCTCATAAATTTCAGGTTAATATTTTAAACCATTCCGATCATTATTTTGAATTGTATCTGTTACGTTTGAATTTAACCTAAAACCGAGAAGTTATCTCGCGTAAATTTGAAAAACGTCATAAGACGCGTTCCGGCTTCGAATTTTAATTAGTCTAGATATTATATGCATTATTTTATCTCTTATAAGTGTTTTGTAGTTTACGTTCACTCCTGATATTTATTTTTACGGTTTAGCGTATTATTTACGTTTTTCGCGTTTTTGATCAAACGGAACCCCGGAAACCCGTAATCTTTTCGTGTAAACTCTAGTTATCGTTTGTCTTGAGTTTGTAAGTCAAAAATTTGGTGCTCATCCCTCCCCCTACTCAAATCACACGCACAAACACACTCTTAATTAAATGGAGTGGAATCTTTTTACTTTATTTTGAATTTCAAGCCTTACATGCAAAGATGGTGATGTTTTGGAAGCATGCTCCCATGCATGAGATATGTGCTTGTCTCCTAGCTCATGTGAGGAAAACAATCCCACTACCTCTAAAAGATGGAATCTTGATTTAATTAAGATGGCTAGTTGGTTAACCATGAACCCCCCCTTTTTTTGGTCTCTTGCGTCCGAACCCAAGCCACACACACCCTTGGTGTGTGTTGGCCACTTAGCCATTTGGTTCCATTACTTGTGCAAGCCTTGATTCCCCTAAACCCTACTTCACATTCTATAAATACCTTGTGATAGAACTTAGGGTTCTCATTCATTTCATAGTCTCAAAAATTGTTTTTTCTCTTTCCTTTTCCTCTCCTTGCTCACGGCAAACACACACACACACACACACACACTTTTCATAGTTTTGATTTTTATCAAGATTCATTCATTCCAAGATCATTTCTAATCATATCTAAGGGTGTTCCAAGGGTTTGATCATTGTTTTCAAGGT